>CM054059.1:22025554-22132885 GCA_028641055.1 Alopecurus myosuroides
AACGCGCTCGGCATGCCCCCGCTCTCCTTCTCCCACAACAACCTCTGGGCTCGGTCCCAACAGCTCGCACTCGGTACCCAAACATGGGCCTTAGGGCTCCTCACCATCCTCTGGAAGATTTGGGACTCCCGCAACTCTGTTATCTTCAGACACCATGATCCATCAACGCGAGATACTCTCCAAGCAACCCTCGCTGAGGCCACCATCTGGACACACTGTCTCAAAAACCAGAAGAGAATAGGTTTCACCACCTAGAGGAATCACATCTCCTCTGTGTTAGCTACGCTGTAATACGCCGCTGAACAGCTACTGTAATCCCTAATTGTATCACAAACTCTATTATGCAATGAAATTCAGGTGGGGATCCTCTCCCCCACGGTGACCGTTTCAAAAACAATTGTGAAAGATAGTGAGATCGATCATCCGGCAGTCTGATTCATCACCTGTGTAGACGTGCTTATTGAGCTGTGTGTCTGCCCGTTCGACGCTAAATGGATGAATATACGGAGTATACAAATATATCATATCGCCTTTTGTCATGCATATGAATTCAAGGGAAGGGGTGATCAGCTCAAACTTTCTAGACCCCGGCAAAAAAAAGCTAAAACTTTCTAGGGTTTCTGATACGGGTAGCTAGCTGTTCATGTTTGTCAAAAAAAAAAAAACAATAGTTTGCCAAATTTGTCCTCTGCTAGTGGCCGGCAGCTTCTACCAGCTACCAGTCGAGCAGTGCATGCAGATCTATATGTCACTACGTACCAGTTCTGTAGCACGTATACAAGTGTTCAATGAAACGGTGATGATGCTGATGAACATCTATACTTCTCATAGATATGTTTTTTGAAAATGACTTTGAGATCCCCACCTTCTGCATTGAAATGGTGCATATGAAATTTATTATAATTCCTAAATGGATCCCGCTGCAACGCGCGGGGTATCCTTCTAGTTTACAAGAATTGCAAGCCATATATAGCATGCACTCGGGGGTGCCTACAACATAGAAAACTTTAGCTGCAGGTGACCAACCATTTCCACTTTTTCTGTACGTGTGAGAGAAATTATTTAGCCGCAAAGGACCTGCCTGAATGACACTATGTGCGGACGGGTTATATCTTCTCGATATGTTCATGTAGCCGGCTATATATAGCAAGTGTGCTTGTTCTTCAACATGGCATAAACGATCTCCTATCAAGGTGGAATCGTATCAACTTAGAAATGGAAAAAAGATGAAAAGACTTTGTTTGTCTGCACATTCCACGCTAAATATACCACATTTATCTTTCGATTTATGCACTCGAGGTAGACCTGGCCATGGGATACCCGGCCCGGCCGGCCCGACACAACCTGGCCTGGCCGGCCCGACACGACCTGGCCCAATATTCCTAGGCCAAGACCGGGGTTTAGGCTTCGTATTTGACGTTTTAAGAAAGAGTCCCGATCCAAGGCCTGAGACCCGACGGATGTCCGGGTTGGGACCTGAAAACTAGGCCTGAGAGCAAGTACAGGCCTTGATCCAAGTTTTCTGCTGTGGGTTTTTTTAGGCCCGGTCTAGCCCGGATTATGGCCAGGTATACTCGGGTGCGTACAACACATGAGTGGTAAACACGCACCTATTCAGTGATGTAGCTAGGGACAATCGAAAAGGTAGAAAACTTTAGTTGCGGGTGAGGAATCATTTCCATTTTTCATGTGAGAGGAATTATTTAGTTTTAAAGGATGTGGCTGACTAACATATATGTCCAGATGGGTTATATCTTGTCGGTAGAGAGCTAGATATGTTCATCTAGCCGGCTATATATAGCAAGTGTGCTTGTTCTTCAACGTGACGTAAAGGATCACATATCAAGATGGAATCGTATCATCTCAGGGTCCTACAAATCACACTTCAGAAATGGAGTTGCACCACGTAGCGGAAAAAAAGATGAAAAGAGAAAGAAACAGCTCAACAAGCAATTCTTTGCTTGTCAAGAACAAAATAAGTTGAGAAACACCAACTTACTTAGAATAACACTACTCCATTCGTTAAAAGTATTCAAAAAGACAGAGCAAGCATCGAACTGTGCATATAATTAATGTGGAGGCCAAAAGTTTTGCTACACACTTGAACTGCACCACCACCTTGCCGCCAAGGAATATTTGTGTGCTTAATTAGGAAATGGCATCTAGCAAAAGTTAGCCATTAACTCCATCAACGTGTTTGCTTATCAAGAATCAAATAAATCGTGAATCGCTAAGTAGGAATATAACAGTCACGGACATATATACTTGGCATCTTAGTTCAGTAGATCGAGAGAATATAGTTGTGTGACTCTTCGGAGGAAATAGTTCACTTTCATTTTTGTCTTGAAAAATTGGAGAGAAACCAGGTGCATCATTAATTCAATATATGAAGAGAGGAAAGACAAGTGCATGCAAATTGCCTCCATGCATCCATATCCCCGTCGTGTTGTGACTATTCCCGTCCTTTTTATCCATACAAAAGAGGAAGGAAAAGAGTAGGAATATATTGCTTTGAGCAGACAGGAAACTTTGAAGGGGAGATGACAAGAGAGAACACACACATCATCCCGACCGTCCAGCTCTACAGGCAAAACAAATTCTTGATGGCACAAAACAAAAGCATGACATAAATAAATAGAGAAACAAATAATTATGTCAACATTTTAGTCACACGTACTCGATGCACCAGGAATTATTTGCGGTTGGAGTGAGTGCTGAATAGGTGGGCACCAAGAACTGGGGAGTAGCCGTCAGGAGCATTAGGGAGAAAAATATTGGAGGCGAGTGCGGGGTATGCATGTACTCCACGCTCCTAATCTCTCTTTATGTTATCCCCATCGATATGAACTAGCTTTAGACAGTAGTGGGCTCGCTTTATTTCTCTTTTGTCTCTCTCTCTCTCTTACTTGATGATTTGGTCATTTTCTTCTCCTGATCTTTTACTAGTTCACAACGTGCTAGTAGCTCCTACGTTGGCGTTCCATGCATGTTTACATGGCGTTTTGAATTTTATCAATAAACGCAATGGAAATGTGTCATAAAGTTATATCACTGGAAACTCTTTTTAATGCAAATACAAACTCAATGGTACAATTTGTGTAGCATACAACACATGTTTTATATGTAAACCAATAGTCGGTTCTAAACCTCAAATTGTTTGTATACCATGTAAATAAAAGCATAGGGGGGTAATTAATTATTATTTTGTTTCACATCCTTACTCGGCTTGCATCTTGTCTTCCATGAGAGCAAGTACAATAAGGTGACATAGGTGGGCTATAAGAGTTGCCACATCAGATTTTTGGTTAGGTGGAGCTGAGAGAAAAGGAGAGAGAAGAAAAGCGGGCTACAAACTTGTAGCCGGCTCTTGCACGTGCTCGGTGCTCCAACACACTTTGTGAGACAATAAGTGGGCCAACATATTAATGATATAGTAAGCAAACATGGCTAGCTATTGTATGAATAGGCTATAAGATGACTATATATAACATGTCAAACTCATATAGCCGGCTGTTGGCTATATTATTAACCATGCTCTGAGGCGTCGTGCGTTAGCCCACATGAAAGTGACCTATTGAAAAAGTTTTGCTAATTCTCAACTATCGAGAATTAAGTTATCGCTCATTTAACTCATACACTATTATAACTGCATCGTGATTCATGCACTATGAGTTGCAACAAAGATATTTTCAGTTACAACTGAGAAAAATATTTCAACCTGTTAGATTAGCTTTGTAATTCGTGTTAGTCATGAGTTGCAACATGGATTACAAAACTGAGAAAAATATTTTAAACCATTTGATTTTTTTCGTAATTCGTGCTAATCATGACTTACAAGATGGGTTTCAAGTGAGATTTGATGACTCTCCCAAATGAGAATTAGTCGCACCCTTATTTATATCATTTGGCCATGAACAGTCCATCAACCTATTATTACAAGCTCTAGGTTTAAAACATGCTAGTGTGGCAGCATCGCTAGCTACCAGAACTCCATCAACCTATTATTACAAGCTCTAGGTTTAAAACTACTGAGAAGTGAGAACTCCAGAAAGTTCAACGTGCACCGTGTCATGTTGATCTTGTGGACGTCCGTCTAATTCTCTTTTCCTTGACAAAGAATTCCTTGAAACATTTGTCCATATCTCTCGACCTGTTGTCTTTGAATCATGTCATATGCCGCTGGCGCGGAAGAGCCGCATGAGTCCGAAGGTGACGCCCATGGCGGCGAGCCCACCGACGACCACCCTGGCGCACGACCTTGCCACCGGCGCCCGGCCCAGCACGGCCCCGATATACCCGAACGCTCCCAGCGCCATGGTTGCCACGGCGACCACCACGGCCACCCTGAGTCTGTACCCAACGATGAACCCGGCCGCCAGCAGCGGCAGCAGGGCGCCCACGGAGAACGCCAGCGCCGACGCCGCGGCGGCCTGGACGGGGCTCGGCAGGTCCCTCTCCTCCTCGCCGCCGCGCTTGCCGTCGCGGTCAATCTGTGCGATCTCAACGTCGCGCTGGGAGCAGACGGAGACGTACTCGCCCATGGCCATGCTGAATGCCCCTGCCAGCAGTCCCGCGAACCCTGCGATCACCATGGCGCGCACGTCGTGCTTCACCGCGCTCACACCCAGCATGAGCGATGCCGTGGATACCAGGCCGTCGTTGGCGCCCAGCACCGCCGCCCGCAGCCAGTTGGCGCGGCCGGCGAAGTCCACGTCGTCCGAGCCGCACTTCATGACCGCCGGGTTCTCGGCGTCGGCCAGCTTGGTGTCGTTCACGGCCATGGCAGCTGTGACTGAGATCGCTAGACGGGGAGTCATGGAAATGGTGGTGGTGCGTGGTGGCAGGCAGAGGTGGTGTGGCGGACACACGCTCCGCTGCCTTGTTTTATAGTGGGATTCAGGGTGGAGCGTTGCGTGTGGGCGAGGTCTTCCTTTTCCCAGCTTTCATGCCGCTCGGGCAAGTGCGTACATGCCGCCATGACACCTGACCTGAGCATCGTGGGCGCGCGCGTGGCCACCATGAGCACAGGCCATAGATTAATCATGTCATCGTCGTGCTTGCTGAGTGTACATCATAGCAAAACAGTCCACTCTATGTACCACGACGACGACAGCTAAATTAGCTATGTTAGACCAATTTAACTAGCTGAGGAACAGAAAGGCTGCGTTGGTAAGACGTGTGTCTGCCCATTCTCCGCTGAATATACAGCACACATCTTTTGATATTTTGAGATTTCTGGACTTGTGGTGGCTGTGTGATATTTTGAGAACATCTCCGTCAGCACCATTTAATTTGTGTTCGGCACCCTAATAGTACCTTCGTGGTGGGCGCTGGACGTATGTATTATTTGATGGGTGTCCGGCACCCCAACGGCACTCTCCAAACAAACCCTTTATCAAGAAAATGTATATGATTGCAGGAGAAGTTCAGCTCACGCTTTCTACAATTTGGGGGAGAGCTAGCCGTTCCTGCTTGCCAACTCGTTTCCCAAGAAAAAAGTTGGCCAGATTTGTCCTGCTAGTGTGGCTGCAGCTGTCTATCAGGCACCAGCCTGTTAAACCTTGTAATATCGTATATGTACTAGTGTAAGTAGTACTCTACCTAGTCCTATACATCCTTGTACTTTGCCACGTGTAGGGCTTTTCTACACTATATAGACACGTAGCTCGGCCTAGGGAGAAGGCACGGTTCCAGCCTCGTTATCGTGGTAACAGAGCCAGCCTCCTACGACGTCTACTACGACAACCTCGAAAAGCTAGCCCGCCGGCGCCGCCCGTGAAGGATCCCAAAAACCCGACAACCAGAGAAACTCCACAACCCAAAAACCAGACAACTACAAGCCGCAGCTGATCTCGATGCCTCAAAACCTCCCACCCAACAACCCAAAACCTAGAATCCAAGAAACCGATCTCAAGATGTCTTCGTCTTCGACTACTGCGGCGACCCTTGTGTCTGCTCTTGGCACTCCACCATCGGAGAAGTTGACACGCGACAACCACTTGTTCTGGAAGGCCCAAGTGCTTCCGGCTCATCGCGGCGCGCAGGTCATTGGGCTGCTAGACAGCTCCGATCACGCTCCGCCCGCAACTGTGGAGGTCGAAGATGCCTCACAGAAGAAAACCACCGTTCCCAGCGAGGCCTATGCCGTGTGGCTCGCCCGGGATCAAACTGTTCTCAGCTATTTGGTGAAAACACTTGGCCCAGATCTCCTTGCTCAGGTCATCGGCCTCGAGCACGCTCATGAAGTCTGGGCTGCAATTGATGGACTGTTCTCCTCGCAGTCCCGTGCCCGTGTCAATATGTTGCGCGGTGATCTCAGCAACACAAAGAAACTCGATCTCACGACCGCACAATACATCTCCAAGATGAAAGGGTTCGTTTCCGAGCTCGCTGCTGCCGGGAAGACCGTGGATGACGATGAACTGAAAGGCTACATCCTAGTTGGTCTTGATGGTGACTACACTCCCTTTGTCACCTCCATCAATGCGGTTCCGACCACAACACTCATCGACATGTGCGCCCAGCTTCAGGCCTACGACTACAGGCAGTCCGCTCTGTCCGAGTCCGGGCAGAGTGCCACGGTTTTTCAATCTTCTGCCAATGCCGCTGCCTGCAATGGAGGAGGGCAGTACAGACGTGATGATCGCGGTGGAGGACAACAGTACAACAATGGCGGCGGAGGATATCGTGATGGAGGAGGATACCGTGATGGTGGTGCTCGTGATGGAGGATACACACGTGATGATCGTGGTGACGGGCAGTACCGTCGAGATGAGTATAGGCATGATGACCGTGACATGCAGCGCCGTGACGGTGGTGGATATCGCCGTGATGATGGTAGCGGCTATCGTCGTGATGGTGGTGGCCGTGGTGCACCTAGAGGTGGCCGTGGCCGTGGACGTACCCCTACTCCTTTTGTTTGATTGCATATGCCAAATATGGAAGAAACATGGTCACCCCGCGCATGACTGTTGGTGGCGCAATGAGGATCGCCATGATGATGATGAAGATCACACTCGCAACACTCGCAATGGAAAAGGTGCATATGGAGTGGATACCAACTAGTATATGGCTACTGGAGCAACGGATCACATCACTGGAGAGCTAAACAAGTTGCACACTCGGGACAACTACAGGGGCCATGATCAAGTCCACAATGCCAGTGGCACAGGTATGACAATACATCATATTGGTCATTCAACATTGCATACCCCTCATAGTTCCCTCCACTTACGCAATAGATTACATGTTCCTAGTGCCACTAAAAATTTCCTATCAGCTCATAAATTTGCCCTAGACAATAATGCTTTTGTTGAATTTCACTATTTCTTCTTTTTGATTAAGGATCAGAAAACCAAGAAAATTCTGTTTAGAGGTCCCTGTCATGGCGGCTTATATCCTCTTGTGCTCATTGTTGCCGGGCCCCACAAGCATGCCTTCCTCACTATCAAGTCGTCTTCATCCACTTAGCATCGTCGTCTAGGCCATCCATCATTCTTTATTTTTCAACAAGTCATTAGGCAGAGTAATCTTTTGCATTCTCCAGAAATAAATCCTTATGTGTGTGATCCATGTCAACAAGCAAAGATTCATCAATTGCCTTATCCTACCTCCACTAGTGTGTCTACTTGTCCATTAGAACAAGTTTTTTCTGATGTATGGGGTCCAGCTCCAACCTCTATTGGCAAACACCAGTATTATGTAAGCATTATTGATGACTATAGAAAATTTACTTTGATCTATTTGCTAAAGAGAAGATGTGATGTTTATCAAGTTTTCTTAACTTTCAACAACTTGTTGAACACAAATTTGGTCGCAAAATCATTACTATGCAAAGCGATTGGGGAGGTGAATATGAAAAACTCCATGGTTTTTTCCAAAAAGTTGGTATTACTCATCATGTATCTTGCTCACATTCTCACCAACAAAATGGTTCAGATGAACGAAAGCATCGACACATTGTCGAGGTCTGCCTAGCTTTACTTGCTAATGCTTCCATGCCATTGAAATTTTGGGATGAAGCTTTTCTCACTGCCACTTTTCTCATAAATTTGCTTCCAACAAAATTCCTAAATCTTGCATCTCCAGTGGAAAAACTCCTCAATGTCAAACCCAATTATGATGCTCTTCGTATTTTTGGGTGTCCTTGTTGGCCCAACCTTCATCCATACAATAAACGCAAGCTCTCTTTCCGGTCCAAAAGATGTGTTTTCTTGGGGTTATAGCCCCCTTCGTAAGGGTGTAAAATGTCTTGATGTAGCTACTGGCCGGGTTTATATTTCTCCTGATGGGTGGTGTTTGATGAAAACATATTTCCCTTTCAATCACTGCATCCCAACGCTGGTGCTCAGCTTCGTGGAGAAATTCTACTATTAAACAATTCTCTAGCATCTTCATCATCACACAATGAGGGTATATATGTTTATGATCATATGCATATTGTCCCTCATCCTAATGTTCTTCAAGGTACTAATGGAACTGCTGCAGATTCTACTGATAATTCCACAACTTCTAGTGAAAATTTCAGCTCAAACAGTGAAGAAACGGATGAATTAGACCAAAATTCCTTTGGAAGAGAACACGAGAACGATTCTGGTACCTATCCTGCGATGGAACATTCTGCAGACAGCCGATCTGCCTCGGATCAGGCAGAAAGATCTGCCTCGGTCTCCTCGCCTGTCCACTCCGCCACAGACACTCCTGCCTCCTCTCAACAGCAGGCAGAAGACGACAACGCCCAGCACGGGACACCCACCTCTCCTTCACGTGCTGACGACTCGGTGGCCGACCACCATGGGTCCCGCCCACATGCACATGCAGCAGACGACGAGACCGCGACCTCCTTGTCCTCTCCTGGCACTCCACGTGGCGATGCTAATTCTTCTGCTGCTGCCGACAAAGCCACAGCGAGCCACTCACCGGACTCCCGTGGCTCTGGATCCTCCGTGGCCACCGATGATGCTCATGCTCATGTGCGTGATATATCTCCGGTTCGCACACGCTTGCAAAAAGGTATTCGCCACCATCGTGTATGGACTGACGGCACTGTTCCCTATGGTAAAAAATGGACATGCACACTTGTACGTTATGGCATGTATACATCTACAGGAGAACCAAGTGGTATTGCAGAGGCCCTTGCAGATGATAAATGGAAGAAAGCGATGAATGAAGAATATCAAGCACTCATGGACAATCACACATGGCACTTAGTACCTCCCAGTTCGAACAAGAATCTGATTGACTACAAATGGGTTTATAGGATCAAGAAACATGCTGATGGCACGGTTGAAAGGTATAAAGCACGTCTCGTTGCTAAAGGTTTTAAAGAAAGATCCGGTATTGACTATGAAGATACCTTCAGTCCTGTTGTTAAATCTTCTATTGTTAGACTTGTTCTTGCTATTTCTATGTCTCAAGGGTGGAGCCTACGACAGCTAGACGTCAAGAACGCGTTTCTTCATGGCGTTCTGGAGGAAGAAATTTACATGAAACAACCTCCTGGGTTCGAAAATCCTCGCTTTCCGCATCATATTTGCAAACTTGACAAATCTCTATATGGTCTCAAACAGGCCCCACGTGCTTGGTATTCTCGGTTAAGCTCAAAGTTGCAAGATCTTCGGTTTATTCCCTCCAAGGCTGATACCTCTCTGTTTCTCTACAACAAGTCAGGTATCACAATGTTTATGTTTATATATGTGGATGATATTATTGTGGCAAACTCGTCTGATAAGGCCATTTCGGTTTTGCTTCACAACTTGAGTACTCACTTTGCTCTCAAAGATCTTGGAGACTTGCATTTCTTTTTGGGTATTGAAGTTAAAAAATGCTCTAGTGAACTCATTCTCACGCAAGCGAAATATGCTTCAGATTTGTCAAAAAAGGCTGGCATGCTACAGTGTACCACTTGTCCCACTCCCTTGTCTACTAACGACAAACTCACCTTGACTGATGGCACCGCTCTCGGTCCCGAGGATAGCATAAACTACAGAACTATTGTTGGCGCACTCTAGTATTTAACACTCACACGACCTGATATTTCCTTCTCAGTTAATAAAGTGTGCCAGTATTTGCATGCCCCCACTACCAGTCATTGGACAACAGTCAAAATCGTATACTACGGTATATCAAAGGTACACTTGATATTGGGCTCACATTTCTGAGATCATCTTCTACACTTCTTAGTGCTTTTTCAGACGTAGATTGGGCAGGATGTCTTGATGACAGACGCTCCACTGGTGGTTTTGCTGTATTTTTTGGTCCAAATGTTATTTCATGGAGTGCACGCAAACATGCCACTGTCTCTCGTTCTAGCACTGAAGCAGAATATAAAGCATTGGCAAATTCTACGGCTGAGTTGATTTGGGTTGAAGCCTTGGCAAAAGAATTGGGAGTGTCTCTTCAGCAACGTCCATGTTTGTGGTGTGACAATCTTGGTGCCAAATATCTTTCTGCAAATCCCATCTTTCATGCTCGCACAAAGCATATTGAGATTGACTATTACCTTGTTCGTGAACGAGTGGCTGCAAAATTACTTGACATCAAGTTTATATCTACCAAAGATCAAGTTGCTGATGGCTTCACCAAGGTCTTAGGTGTTAAGGACATATATGAGTTTAAGCGTAATCTCAACCTCTCTTGAGGTTTAGATTAAGGGGGGTGTTAAACCTTGTAATATTGTATATGTACTAGTATAGAGTAGTACTCTACCTAATCCTATACCTCCTTGTACTTTTCCACGTGTAGGGCTTTTCTACACTATATAAACACATAGCCCGGCCGAGGGAGAAGGCATGGTTCCATTATCGTTATCACAGCCTAGCAAGCCGTGCACGCATATAAGTGTTCAGGGAAATGGTGATGATGCTGACGAAAACTCTAGAGGAATTGCAAGCCATATATATACTCCAAATTTGAAAATTAGCATATATACTTATCCGCGCCTACAACCTTCAACCAACAATATTGAGTAACCACGAACCAGATAAAATGGTATTGCCAGAAAAAAGACTAGCTACGAAAGTTTAGCTTGCCGCAGATGACCGACCATTTTCAAGTTTCAATTTACGTGGCCGAATGACATTTATTTTAGGATACAGAGGATATAGAGCAAGTGTGCTTGTTCATTCATCTCTAAAGTGTAACCGATCTCCTTATCAAGATGGAACCGTATCATCTTAGGCTCTAAGCTACAAATCACTAGCTAAACACTTTTGGAAATGGAATTGCACCACGTAGCAAATAAAAGAAAGAAAAGATAAACAACTCAACAAGCATCCTTGTGTGCCTAATTCGGAAATGACATCTAGCAAGGCTAGTCACTTATTAATCTCTCCCTTGTCTTTGCTTGTCAACAACCGAATAAATCCTGACTCTGCAGTTAAAATATCACCATTAAGTAGTATATGCTCCGCACCTATGTTCACAAAATCGAGAGAGAGATTTTGTCACTAGTAGAAACAGAGCCAAAAGATTTTACCTTTAGTACCAGTTCAATCACGAACCGGTACTAAATTTAGAAGTAGTACCGGTTCCACAACATAGGGCGCTGGAAACTTCATCACCGGTACGCTCGGAGTTTTTGCTGCAGACATGGGGCCAGCGATGTACCTTTAGTACCGGTTCGTATCAGGAACCATTTCTAAAGGGTTTCCAGTCTATATCTCAACACGAGCACACCCGAGAGCTCTCCAATTTTTCATTCCAACACATTTCCAAAAAAATTCTCTCCTCTCACACTCCAACAAATCTTCATTTTTCTACACCATTTTGTTAAGATTGGCAGCAACGGTTAGCAACATTATCATTTCTTCTGCCTTTCCTAATTTAGCTCGTTTCCTATAGTTTAACTCGTTTCAATTTGTTAGTGTTAGCAAGGTGTTTGATGAAATGTCTAAGTTAGGGATTTCATTCGTTTTATATGCAATTTGAGCTTAAATTAAAATATGTTTTGTCGGTTTTAGTATCTTCCCCGTCCTCACCGCCATCGATCGGCAGCGTCGTCCCTAGCCGGCATCACCTCGATGAGCCTACTTGGTTTTATGTTTTATAAAAAAACTTAGTTTTATGTGATAGATGCATATATATTACTTTATAATTTTCTTACCTGTATGATTGTATTTTTTTATGTATAGTGCCATGGTTTTGATATCCGTCCCGTCGGCCCTCGTCTGGTCTATGATTCGGATGTGGTATACTTTTATAACTATTTGTTTCATTTTGTTTTATGACAATTATGTGGACCAACTTGACATAAATATTTTATCTAGGAGGTAGTTGAACCAGAAATTCCAACCGACCCTCTGGTCGAGATGCTAAATTTATTTGATAAAGAAAATAATGATTTGAAAGAAAAATTGAAAAGAAGTGAAGATCTCCGTCTGCAATGCCTAGAAGAGAAGATGAAATTGGACTTGAAGCTTGCCGACGTCGTAGATGATCACCAGATCAAGATGGATGCAATGCGCTTGAAGATTAAAAAGACTAGAAAATATGACATTAATCAAGAGGTTTGGTATCATTATGTTGTAGGTTCAGTAGTTACCTTAGTTGCGATTTTCATCGCATTTTTCATTGGTTTTAATTTTTTTAGATAGTTGTATGTTAATTTAGTGTATGTTTTATGAGAACTATGTATTACATTTGGTCAGTACTCCACCTTACTTTTAATCTGATGGACCTGTATATTAATTAATTTGGTCACTCATCTATTATGTAGTAGTGTAATGAATGATTCTTAATATACTTATATAATGCAGACGAACCGACAATGGATGTACGGTGAGCGACGTTCTCCCGAGTTTCTCAATGGCATGCATAATTTTCTCCACGTGGCTGAGGCGAGTAAGCGGTCGAATGGTTTCATGTGTTGTCCATGTAGTGCCTGTAAGAATATGAAGGATTACTCTAACTCAAGAAATATTCACTTCCACCTGTTTGAGAACGGTTTCATGTCCATCTATAATTGTTGGACGAAGCACGGAGAAAGAGGGGTTATAATGGAAGACAACGAAGAAGAAGAGGATAATGAAAACTATTCTATGTACACTGAATACAGTGATAGGACAACGGGGGAGACGAAGATGAAGAAGAGCACATTTTTATGAGCCCGATGACGATTTAGGTCGGGCCATTCGTGATGCGAAGATTTACTGCGGAAGTGAAAACGAGAAGTTGAAGTTGGAGAGAATGTTAGAGGATCACAACAAATTGTTGTACCCAAATTGCGAAGATGGCCAGAAAAAGCTGGGTACCACAATGGAATTAGTGCAATGGAAGGCAGAGAGTGGTCTAGCTGACAAGAATTTTGAAAAGTTGCTGAAAATAATAAAGAAGATGCTTCCAGGGGAGAACGTATTGCCCTCTAGTACGTACGAAGAAAAGAAGGTTGTCTGCCCTCTAGGATTAGAGGTACAGAAGATACATGCTTGCATCCTCTACCGCAGCGAGAAGTACGAGAATTTGAATGCATGCCCGGTATGTAGTGCATTGCGGTATAAGATCAAGCGAGATGACCCTGGTGGTGTTGAGCGCGAGCCGCGACCCAGGAAGAGGGTTCCTGCCAAGGTGATGGGGTATGCTCCTATAATACCAGGGTTGAAACGTTTCTTTCAAAACAAAGAGCATGCCAAGTTGTTGCGATGGCACAAAGAACACCGTAAGAAAGACGTGATGCTGAGACACCCCGCTGACGGGTCGCAGTGGACAAAAAATCGACAGAGAGTTCAAGAAATTTACAGCTGACGCGAGGAAGTTAAGATTTGGTATAAGTACAGATGGATTTAATCCTTTCGGGGAGCAGAGCTCCAGTCATAGCACCTGGACGGTGACTCTATGTATCTACAACCTTCCTCCTTGTATGTGCATGAACCGGCAGTTCATTATGATGCCAGTGCTCATCCAACGCCCAAGGCAACCCGGCAACGACATTGATGTCTACCTGAGGCCATTGGTTGAAGAACTTTTACAGTTGTGGCGTGAAGAAGGTGTACCTGTGGGGGATGAGAACGAACAAAAGGAATTTAACCTATGAGGGTTGTTGTTTGTAACCATCAATGATTGGCTTGATCTCGGTAACATTTCAGGACAATCTAACAAGGGATACAATTCATGCACACACTGTTTAGGTGATACTGACAGTATTCATTTGGGAAACAAGAAAGTGTACCTAGGGCATCGTAGATTTTTTCACAACAGCATCCCGTAAGAAAGAGAGGAGGCAAGCATTTCAGAGGTGAGGCAGATAACCGGACAAAACCTACCCGCCCTACTGGGGATGTTATATATGACATGGTTAAGGATTTAAAAGTGATATTTGGAAAGGGTCCTGGTGGACAATCTGCTCCGAATGACAGTGCCGGACACATACCCATGTGGAAGAAGATGTCTATATTTTGGGAGCTACCCTATTGGAAAATCCTAGAGGTTCACTCTTCAATCGACGTGATGCATGTGACGAAAATCTTTGCGTGAACCTGCTAAACTTCCTGGGAGTGTATGAGAAGACAAAAGATACACTAGATGCACGACAGGACCAGCAACGTATGCACGAACGAGACAACCTGAATATAGAGAAGTATCGAGGTCCTGCCAGCTACGCTCTTATCAAAGAAGATCTTCACTACTAGGAAAATAGCTATAGGAGTGACCATACCCGTGACGCACCTGAGCTTTGGTGCGTCACGCCTAAAACCCGTGGCGCACTGCTCCAGGGTGCGTCACGCCTATCTCCTTACCCGTGACGCACTTAACGTGGGGCGCGCCACGCCTATGCGTGGGCCCGGGGTGGCAGGGCTCCCAGTCATACTCGTGACGCATCGTGCTTCTGGTGCGTCACGGCTATCTGAAATAGGCGCGGCGCACATCTGGCTTGTGCGTCATGGCTATGTGTTCCACCAACAATAACCATAGCTGTGGCGCACCATCCCCATGTGCGCCGCGCCTATTTCAGATAGCCGTGACGCACCAGAAGCGCGGTGCGTCACGGGTATACCTGGGAGCCATTTAAGTGGTTTGGACCACCTCCCACCTCCCATCCCCCCACATCCCCACCCCATTTTAGATCTGGTCGTCCCCCACGTCCTCACAACCCTATTTTCCCCATTTTCCCACCATTTAAAACTTGTTTAACCTATTTTATTTTATATATATGTTAGGGGAATCTAGTAAACACTCCTCTCTCCACCCCCATCTCACTTTACCACTTTCTCTTTCATCTTTTTCACTCCCTATAGCCGCACACACTCTCTCGGTCTCGAGTTGGCAAGATCTATAGTAGGTGAGTTGTTGGAGGGATATGTATATGTGTTGTATGTATATACGTGTGTCTTGATCTCGCTCTCTCATGCATAGATCTCGCTCGGTACCGGCTGGTGCGTCGTCACAAAAGATTCATATGGTTGCATATATACATATGGGAAATTGTGTTACGTATCTTTGATGAAAGTTTTGGATGTCTTAAAAATGAGTTGCCATGTGTTGCCAAAATGTTGATAGATTTCCATTTTGGCGACCATGTACTCCGAGAATGTCCTATTTTTAGCATAGGTCATGCCGATTTTTTTCGTCGACGACCATGCATGCATCATCCATATATTACATAATTTGATTCTAATTAATTTGTCGTTTGATCTTTTTTTACTATGCAGGCAACCATGCATATAAGCACAGCCATCGTGGCTAGATTTATGAAACATGCGACAGCCGAAATGTTTCGAAATAACATGACGGAGATAAGATGTCCTTGTCGAAGATGCAAACTGCAACGCTTGATCAGATACAATTGCGGTGACTTGGAGTCGCACCTTATCCGTCGTGGTTTCATGGATGGTTACACTCTTTACCCGACAAGTGATGAAGAAGATGAACACGACGCTAATGGGACGGCCAGATATGAGGAAGGACATCATGATCAGGATAATAACGGCGATGGCGGCCGGCGAGAAGATGAAGAGTCTCCCAGACATGATGAAGGACATGATCATAATCAAGACGAAGGACATCATGATGAAGATGTCGGGACATCGTCGTCGGACTGGGTGCGGGACCCTCATGTTCAAGCTCCGCTTCTCAAGGAGACTAGCAACACCAGAGCTGCTGCTAGAGAGAAATCGAAGCTGTCGCAACTGGAGATAGACGCGGTTACTCCATTGTATGAAGGATGCATGAGCGAGGATACCCGTCTGAACGTAACGTTAAGGACCCTCCAGAAGAAGACAAAACACCGATGTACTGATGCGAGCTACGATAAGAACATGGCATTCTGGCACGGCCGTCTTCCCACGGGGAACACGTGTCCAACGAGCATTGAGGAGGCCAAGAAAGTCGTGTGTCCTCTGGATTTACCTCACGTGAAATACCATGCTTGCATTAATGACTGCATCATCTATCGGGGCGCGGACGCGGAGAGAACCATATGCCCGGTGTGCGACGCAACTCGATACAGGCCAGGGAAGAAGGCCTCTCCTCGAAAAGTTGTGTGGTACTTTCTAATAACTTCCCGTCTGCAGCGGTATTTCGCAGACCCCACAAAGGCGAAGCTCATGCGATGGCACGCGGAAAGGAAGAAGCCAGAAGAGGATGATGGAATTGATCCGGAGAAAGATGACACGATGCTGACACACCCCTCAGATGCTAGCCAATGGAAGGTGCTAGACATCGAATACCCCGAATTTGGGGACGATCCAAGGAACATCTGATTGTGCATGAGTACGGATGGATTAAATCCTTTTGGCAACCAGAGCAGCACCCATAGCACCTGGCCCGTGTTTGTATGTATATACAACCTACCCCCTGGTTGTGCTTGAAGAGGAAGTACATACAGATGAGTATGCTTATTCAAGGGCCGAAACAACCGGGTAATGACATCAATCTGTATGTCCAGTTGTTGGAAGAGGAGCTAGCCACGTTATGGGACGAGCCAGCCAATACGTGGGACGCCTATGGAGAAACGTTTTTCCCAATGAGAGCTGCGCTCATCACGACGGTGCATGACTACCTCGGTTACGGATATGTCGCGGGGCAGGTGACGCACGGATTCTGTGCATGCGTTAGGTGGATGGATGACACTATGTATCTCCAGCTAGAGAGAAACCCCGGGTCTTCAAAAACCGTGTTCTTGGGGCATCGAAGGTGGCTTCGCAAGGATGATTCGTGGAGAAAACGCAAAGATCTGTTCAACAATGAAGTTGAGATGCGAAGAGCCCCACGTCAAAGGAGCAGCGAGGAAATCGACGAGCTGTTGAAGAACTGGAAAGAGTGCCCTGCGCCGGGAAAGAAGCGAAAGGCGCTGGCGCCGTTAGAGGGTGTATGGAAAACAACGTCTGTTCTCTAGGCCTGAGGTACTGGAAGATTCTCCGCACGCCTCACTGCCTTGACCTCATGCATATCACGAAAAACTTGTGTGAGAGTCTGCTTGGCACCCTGCTCAACATGCCGGAGAGGACCAAAGATGGGTCGAAAGCAAGGAACGACTTGATATTTTTGAATATGAGGGGCGAGCTCCACAGAGGAAAACCGGATGATGATGACGATGATGATGATGATGTGTTAGATGGGACGGAAGGTCGCCGCAAGGGCAAAAAGGCCAAGAAGACAGAATATTACTGTCCCCCATCGTGCTTCACGCTAAGCGAGAAGGAGATCGACCAATTCTTCAAGTGCCTCCTTGGAGTCAAATTTCCTTACGGTTATGCGGGGAAGATGAGCAGATACCTAGACGTACCAAAGCAGAAGTTCAGCAGGATGAAGTCTCACGACTGTCACGTGATGATGACGCAGATACTTCCAGTCGCAATTCGAGGGATAATGGACGAGCACGTCCGCGAAACTCTGTTTGGACTCTACAACTTTTTCGACGTCATCTCTCGAAAGTCGATTGGCGTGAAGCAACTCGCAAGGCTACAGGAAGAGATCGTGGTGATACTATGCGAGCTTGAGATATACTTCCCGCCCGCATTCTTCGACATTATGGTGCATCTCCTTGTCCATGTCGTGGATGATATCATCCAGCTCGGGCCGCCGTTTTTACAGTCCATGATGGCGTTCGAAAGGATGAATGGTTCCATCAAAGGATACGTCCGCAACAGGGCCCGTCCAGATGCAAGCATTGCCAAGGGCTTTCTGACAGAAGAGTGCATCTCTTTCTACACGAATTTCCTAGACAAAGATGAGAACCCTGGTATGCCCGTAAACAGGCACTTTGGCAGGCTTGCTGGATGGGGACACCGCGAGGGCCAGCGCGAAATGAATGTCGACTTTCAGGGCCGACGCAACGATTTTGACAGAGCAAACCTAGTCGCGCTACAACATCTAACAGTGGTCGATCCTTGGTTGGAAGAGCACAAAATGTTAATCGCGAAGTATTACAGTGACCGGGGACAACATAGGACCGAAGCAGAAATAATCAGAGAGCACAACATCCATTTCACACCGTGGTTCAGGGAGAAGATTTTGACCGATTCCCCGGAGACGCCTTATTCTGAAGAAGAAAAACTCATACTCACATTGTCACAAGGCCCCGCACATAACCTCATGACATATCAGGCATACGATATTAATGGTTACACATTCTACACGGCAAATAAGGACCGGAATTGCGAATACCAGAACACGGGGGTAACGATTGAATCATTAACAGGTGACGTCAAGGAAAGATACTATGGTAGGATCGACGAGATATGGGAACTCGACTACCGCGGAGAGAAGGTGCCAATGTTCCGTGTCACATGGGCAAAGAGCGTCAGGAAAGAAGGACAATATTTCACCACCATGGTTATACCTGAAGCCAAATCCGGCACGAATGTCACCGCAAAAAATAAGCCATGGGTCTTGGCTAACCAAGTGGACCAATGCTTCTTCATTACCGACCCGACAAGGCCTAGCCGTGTTGTCATGCGGAGAGGCAAAAGAAACATCATAGGAATGGATGGAGTAGCCAACGAGCAAGACTTTGACCAGTACGGCGACCCGAAAATGGAAGATGACAAAGACGATGGAACGAAATACACAACAAGAAGAAGCAGGACAATGCTACCTACATGTCTCTCATTCCACCGAATAAGTCACGGTGTTTCGGGACTGAATTACTCAACCGCGACAAAGAAGGGAAAGAAAATTGTAAAATGCTTGCTCTAAGAATAACAATGTGTCGGGTGTTTGCATGCATTCGAGGAAGTGATGACGATGTAATATATGTACACTAACTAGGATGTTTAAATTGATCAACAAATTTCATGATTTTATATTGATTTATTTGAATATATTTTGAGCTTATATTGATTTATTTCCTAAGGAAAAAATCATTTATTGAAAAAATGGGGGGTGGGACTCGAACTTGGGGCAATGGAGCAGTGGCAAAGGGGTCAGCCATTGGGCTAAGCAGCTAGTTCTGCTATAGTCCAGCGCACAAACTTTTTGAATAGATAAAAGAAATAGGCGCGACGCAGCTCTCCTGGGTGCGTCACGGTTAAGTTAGGCGCAACGCGCCCCTCCTACGTGCGTCACGGGTAAGCTATGCGTGGCGCACGTAGGAGGGGCGCGTCGCGCCTAACTTAACCGTGACGCACCCATGAGAGGTGCGTCGCGGCTATCCTTCCGCCTATTAGGACTGGCCCGTTCCCCTCTTCTTCCTCTTCCACATCCACGCGATCTCGATCTGAACCACCGTCGCCTCCATTGCTTCCCAAGCCCTAGCCTCTCATCGCCTCCGACCAACACCACCCCAAGCCCTAGCCTCTGCCCTCCCTCTCGTCGCCGCCCACCACCACCCCAAGCCCTAGCCCTAGCCTCTGCCCTCCCACTAGTCGCCGTCCACCACCACCGAGACCTCGCCTCTGCATCGACCTAGGAGGAGGAGGAGCAGGCGCAGGACCAGGTCCAGGAGAACGACCAGGAGCAAGAGGAGCTTGGGGCCGTCCTTGTCTCCATCGAATAGGAATCTTGGCGCCGTCCCTGTAGTCTCCATCGACTGCATCGTCGTCGTCCCGTCTCCATCGACCTCGAAGCCCGACGAACAAAGGTGCGCTACCCCTAGTCCTCTCCCTCCCCTTCTCCAAGGATCCCGCCCCTCGATCCCGCAACTGGCAGAGCGCTGCAAAGTTTTTTTTTAACACTTGGTGATAGGGATGAATAGTTTGTTCTTAATAAACGATCACACCATTGTCTCCTTGTGGTACCAATGTTTTGTTTCAGAAACATTTCTTTAAGCCAATCGTGTGTGAACCCAAGATCCCTCCTTGTTCTTGTTCTCTGCTGAAACTCTGAAACTCTAGGGCGCCCTCTTTCTGAAACTCTGAAACCGATCGAGTAAGGTGTAAGCTAAAATACATATGCATCGGTAACTTTCTATCACAGTACTAAGCACCAGGTTTAGAACCATTGGTCTTGACATCTAGTACATGCTTATGCAGAATTTCAGTTCTAGTCACACGAGCACACCTTCTGTAAAAATATTACAAAAATAAATCACTACAGGTTTGTACATATGCGTTTGGGTGAGGAGATAAACAATCTTATGACGACATGGCAATCTTTGAAAATACAGTGGCAGCCACGCTGAAGTTTAGAACTGCTATTGTACTGTCCATGAAATCGATGCCTTGCTCGATTGCTTGTATGATCTAGAAGTGTAGGTAGGAGCTAAACTGAACCATACCATCATGTTCATGAACTTTATATTGATGGACCATAGCAGTTGCATATCACCGAATTTGGAAATTCCTGAAACATAGAACTGGTGTGCTGATGTATGTTCATGCTTGTATGAGCATGAGGTTGTCGATTCATGTTGTGGGGATGAAGAAATAGATGAACATAGTTCCAAAAAAAGGAACTAGTGTGCTGCTGCATGTTCAGAGTTTAGTGTTGCTTTTCTATTTAGTTGGGACATGATTTTCTTGCCCAAATCACGTGCATAGATGATGTGGTACATGTATAATTGTTGTGCTTGCAGATCTAATTGATCAAATGATTTTTGTATTTTTGGTGAAGCCAAGTAGTATAGTTTTGTGTCTGTGTTGCTCTGTCCGGTAGAACCTAGTGCCCAACAATCATGTGCTAGATGTGCTTGTTAACTTACTATCCATTTCCTCTGGTTGGTGTTCATGTGCTGGTTTGTTTGGGCAAGATTTACCCCTGTGGTGCCCCTATCTGGATGTGCCTAGATGTGTTTATCTGCTCTCTTTTGGCTACAAAGCTGACAAGAACATGGTACTGCTGATCTAACGCCCCTAAGCAATTTTTATCTGATAAGAACCATTGCTTCCATCTTGATTAAGCCCCTGGCCAGTGATGCAAAGCCTGAGGCCCAAGTTTAAATAAGAACAAATGCTAGATTTGAACATTTTAATTCCCAGTGATGAACTTTAGCATAGCACTTCTATGCCTATCTGAGGAAAATACCCCCAGCCTGCTCTCTGTGCATAATCTAGCAATTTCTTGCTAGATGGTGTGTAGTTAACAACCTGGGGCTTGTTGGTTATGGATGGTTTTGTGCTTGTGGTCTACTTGCTCCTCAGCCCTGCTCCTCCACTTGTTCAAAAATTCTTACAGGATATTATGCCTAGTTTTACATGTATGTGAACCATTTGATTTATTCTTTTGGTTCACTGTTTTTAGATATGACTGAAATTTGTGTTCTTACAGTAGTTCATGTGTATCTTTTGCAGTGAACCAAAGTATCTTTTACATGTGTTGGTATGCTGTAAATTCCACTTTGTTTTAGTGTAAAATAAATGAGCACCGAAGATGATTTTATAAACTAGCTGTACATGAGTAGGAAGTATGTAATTGATGCATTGGTTCACTGTAAAAATAAGGACAAATGAAGATTTTCAGTTCTTGAAATTGCTGCTGCTTTTGTTTGTTGCTTGTTCCTGAGAATTTGCTGCTGCTGTTACTTATCATATCCAATCTCTATAGAATTGTGTACTTAGAGATCATATTGGTTGTTGTTGCTGCTAAGTTGTTGCCATGTTGTTCATGAGAAATTGTTGCTGCTAGGCTATGTTTCTTTGGCAGGTACTGGTGTTGGTACTGGTGATATAATTTTGATGGATAAAAAATGGTCTTCTAGGACTGGTGCTGGTGTTGTAGGACTGGTGCTGGTACTGGTGTTGGATAAAATTTTGCAGATAATAAAAATTGTGCTGGTGTTGGCCTAAAGAATCTGTCCGGCCATCGAGCCATTTAAAACTTTGCAGGGAATTCAAATGAGTTGCCCATTTTCGCCGAAATGTTGATTAATTTCCGTTTCGACGAGAATCGGGCACTCTAGTGTTAGAAAATTAGCAAAGATCATGCCGGATTTTTCGGTGAATTTAGGACTTAGCCGTTTTCCCGTGATCGAGTAGTATGTCGATTTTTTGTTTCCTTTAGATTAACAAATAATTTCCCCCTTCAGAACATGGCACACAATGACGAGGCTGACGCTTCTAAGCCGTTATGGCAAATCTACGAGGAAGAAGAGGAGCAATACGACCCGATGGCGGATGCCGGGGCCGACGCCACCACTAGCGGTGGCGAGGACGATGACGCCACGACTAGTGGCGCCGGTGATACCACTAGTGGCACCACCGTCGGAAATGACACCACTGATGCCGGCGGTCAGACAGATGGTGGTACCCAAACCAAGAAGAAGACGGCAACGAGAAAACGGAAAAGGAACAGTCTCCGCACCTACCGTGAAGATATCACGAAAATTGATAGCAATGGGTATCCTATCGTGCCCGAGTCAATGGTCAAAGGATTCGGAAACCATATTGGTTGCATGGTCAGGGACACTGTCAGGATCACCACCGATGATCTAAGGAAAAAAGAGAATACCCATTATCGGGTTATTCTCTTTAGAAAGCTGCACGGACGATACTTGTACCCGCATCCGCCAGAAGAGCCGCTTAAGTACAATAACGACGATCTGGTGGGGAATCCAGTCAACAATGCCGCCATTGGTAAGATGAACACCGCCTTGTCCAACTGGAAATACCGGGTGAAGGTTGCGCTCTAGAACCGGAAAAAAAGCTTTGAGGAGGTTTTAGCGAGTGAGTCGAACATCACCGAAACTGAACTCCGGGATTTCAAGCTAATTTGCGAGAGCGAAGTCGGCAAGACTAATAGTGATTGGGGGCAGAAGCTGCGGGGGTTGAACATAGGTTCCCACAAACTGGGATGCGGCGGTTACAGAGCGGCGATTCCCAATTGGGAGAAGGAGGAAGCCACACGTGCAGCACAGGGCATCCCTGACCCCTCGCAAGGTACTCGCCGCGGACAAAAAACTTCATCAGGGCCAGGTTTAAATATGACCCGGTAGCTAATGAGTATACTACCGATGATGAGAAGGTGAAGGAGTTGTATAAAAACTTGGTAAGTAAATACACCATCCTAATTAGTTTGCTCTCGACGATCAAGCCGATTGCATCATAATGTACTGGTGGAATTCTAAACGGTTCATGCTAATTGTGCAGAACACAGAAATCGAAAGTGGTGGAACCTCGGCATCCATGCCGAGGCTGGAAGGCCTGTGGGACGACCATTTGAACAGGGCGGTGAACGTGACGCAGGGGAAGGATAAGCACAAAAGGCCGTCAGGTGGCCGAGTTTGTGGCCTGGGCACGACGACGAAGCTCAGAGAGTACTACAAGGAGCCCAAGGAGGCGAGAAGGAATAGAAGGAGAACCATCGAAGATATCCAACATGACGAAGCCCGCGATCTCGAGATTGCAGACCTCAAGTCCAAAGTTGTTGATATTCCGAATATTGTCAAAGAAGCTTTGGCAGAACAAATGGGCAACGTTTTGCCTGCCATCTACGATGCGGTTACTCAATGGGATCGGGGAGGTCGAGTGGGGCCGTGCATGGTGCCTAGCATGCAGGACAACAACTCAAGAGACACGTCCAGAGTCTCGCCGGCCAACGCCACGGTGGCGGACCCACTGGTGACTCCGCCCGCCTACAACACGGCGTCGGTGGTGACTTCACCCGCCGATAGCCGCCTGACCATCCGTTGCGCGCCCACAGTCGGCGGTCCTCCGCCAAAAGAAGAGCGTGCACCAACGAACAATCGAATGGTCATCAGTTGCACGCCCGCCGCCGGCGGTCCCTCGCCAGTCATCACTAGCACGCTCGCCGTCGTTGGCCCCTTGCCACTAGAGGAGCTCGACGCCATCGCCAGCCAGGTAAATAGTTAAGCGTCGATCTTCCTTTGCCTTAGACTGGCATCTCTGACGCCCTGCATGTTTTCTGCAGAACGCCGACGTTCCATGCACTCTCCTACACACAGTGGAAGGCGTGTTGAAGGATGTTGCTGTGGGTATGATCGTTCAACCGGCAACCCGCAGGTTCCACAATAGGCCGATGCGCGATGACGTATATAGAGTTCGAGTGCTTCGGGTGCTGGCGGGCTATGACGACTTGTTGCCTCCCATTCAACCCTACCAGGAAGAAGATGGCCCTGATACCCTGGCGCTGCTCCAGTGCCTACCTTGGAACATGGAATGGCCAAGAGCCAGATTCGCCTACGGAAGAGGGGCGCCACCCCGCAGACATTGCCTCTAGAACTGCCGGCGCGAGGCACCACCTCGAAAACAACCCCTCTAGAAGCACCGGAGCGGAGCCATGGCAAGACCATCGTAGCGCCGTCGCCTACCCCTGACATGGAGATGGCACAACACCCGGCGGATGACGATCTGGATGCCTTGGATTTCATCGCCGATGACTTTGATGGCGGAGATTACATTCTTCCTCTCCAAGAAGAACCCTACCATAGCACGGAGGCTCGTGGTGAGGCTCCTCCCGCAGATAAATCCAGTTGCAAGCGTCTATTCGGTTCTCAGGAAGACACGACTCCAGATGTCGCCCCCTGCACCGAGACTCAGAAAAGCGCGAAGGGAGTAGTTATTTTCAGCCCCGGCACAATCCGTAAGGCGGCTAATGAGGAGATTGAGAAGGAGTGTCTTCCGAAAGCGCCGAAGCCGCGGAAAAGAGGACCTAGATCCAAGGCCGCAAAGTCCGCGAGCCATCCTGCTAAGATGTCGCTGCGTGTTAAGGACGGGCCACCTACATCCAAGCATACGCCGAAGGTGCATGTGATGGGTCAGCCTATGCTTCCCCAGATTAAGCTCAAGGCCGCAAGTGGGGATATGCGGAGTTTGTATGACAGCATTCTTTATCTCAAATCCCGCCTTATTGAAAGCAAGGATCCATCATACCCAGTTTTCATTGCCCTGGTGCCCAAGGACTTGGGCTTCGTCGGTTCAACCGGCGCGGATAGGATAGTCCTGCGGTTTTCGGACATCTTAGATATGTTCTATAGCAATCCGCTGCACTACTCCATGGTCCGCCTATACTCGCTCAATCTGGCGGTGCAGATCATCAGGGATAATACACCGGGCGTCGCGATAGTGGACCCCTTCTACATGCGCCATGATGTGTTGTGCTCCATTGGGAACCAGGTAGTCGCGTCGACATATCTCCAGGACTTCATGCTGGCGAACCAGACCAAGGATTATATCCTCGTGCCTTATTTTGCCGGGTAAGTCAATATTCTTAGCCGAATCGATAGTGATTTTCTTTAGGTTTTCATCGCGTCTATCTCCAACACTTTGTTTGGATTGTGCCGCACAGATATACACAATGCACGCTTATCTGCATTTGTCTCAGCCATTCGCATGCCACGTATCTCGACTCAGGGAGTCCGGTGAAGAAAGACTACTCCAACATGAAGAAAGTCCTGAATAATGCTCTCACCGGCTACCACGCAAAGGGGGGAAGAATCACTAGGGAGAAGGTCGTCCAGGGCGCTCGGGTGTTCACCCACACGACGGATTTCGCCTGCGTCAAGCAGCCGTCAGGCAGTAACAGGGACACCTACTACGTCCTCCATCACATGCGGGGCTACGTACGGGATCAACAATACCTTACCCTGCCTAGTCAAGTCCAATAATGGGCCTCCCACTTTTCGATGATCGGCGATGACAAGGTTAGAGAAGAGATATATGATATCCAGAAGTGTTTTGCCACGAAAATCGTTCTTGAAGTGGTGAACAAGAGTGGGACATTTCACTGCCGGTTCGCCATCTCAAACCGCGACATAGATACCTACCTAGCAACTTCATGTGACGACAGGACCTTCATCACTCCGAAGGGCTGTCCCGTTGTAATCCTTGGGCGGATGAGTCAGAAGGAGTGAGAACTATTGTAAGACTTGCTACATTTTTTGAAATTAGTTGAACTCAACCGTTAGGGTTATGAATCGTGCATCGTGTAACCGATGCTAAATTATGTCAATGCTTGATTATCTTGCTTTTTATTATTGCGGTCCTACTTGTGATGTTCGTTCCATCTTTTGAATAAATGCCGATGATTAAAAGAGTTGGTTCACACTAAGATGGCCTTGGTGGTCTGGTGCGCCTTGTGATTTTCACAAAATTTTGATGTTCTGCATCCCACTTGGCGCTCCAGGTCCACCAATGCTGCCTGTATGTGTCCACCCTAAATATGAGGCACACATCGTTACGGTTATGAATCGTCCATTGTGTAACTGATGCTCAATTATGTCAATGCTTGATTATATTGCTTTTTATTATTCCGGTCCTACTTGTGATGTTCGTTCGATATTTTGTATAAATGCCGATGATTAAAAGAGTTGGTTCACATTCATATGGCCTAGGTGGTCCGGTGCGCCTTGTGATTTTCACAAAGTTAGCATCTTGTGCATCCCACTTGGCGCTCCGGCACCACCTAGGCTTCTTGTATGTGTCCACCCTAAATATGAGGCACACATACCGATGACCATCTTGTTCCTGTTAAGAGGTACTACAGGAGGTGGTGATCCGGGGAAAGGAACTAATGCGAGGGTTTCTGGATTTCTTTCAAACTAAATAATGTCACATATGTAATATGGTTCGTGAGATCCGAAAGAAATTGAACCCTTTGGTGCACATTCGTAATGTTGACATTCCTCAGAAATCCTGTCCGTGGTTATGAACAATGTCGTCGTTATGGATGTGCACAAAAGGTTCCAATTTTTTCCGGATCTCACTATATTACATATATGATTTTGTTTAGTTTCAATGATTTCTAGAAACCCTTCCTTCCCCCGCATCGCCATCACGTGTACTTACCTCGTAACAGGCACAAAATGTGAAGGTCCAACTTCACATCAAGGCCCGATGACCATCTTGTTCCTGTTAAGAGGTACTACAGGCGTTGGTGATCCGGGGAAAGGACGAAGATGAGGGTTTCGGTTGGAACTAAGGAACGTCGCATACGTAATATTATTGTTAGTGAGATCTGCGCTGAGTTGCACCGTTTGGTACATATACGTAATGGTGATATTTTTCATAGTCCCGGACGGGGCTATGAAGAATATCACCGTTATGTATGTGCACGAAATGGTCCAACTTTGTTTGGATCTCACAAACACTTACGTATGTGATTTTGTTTAGTTTCAACGAAGCTCAGAAACCCTTATCTTCATCCTTCTTCGGATCGCCATCACGTGTACTACCTCGTAACAAGCCCAAGATATGAATGGCCAACTTCACATCAAGGCCCGGTGACCATCTTGTTCCTGTTAAGAGGTACTACAGGCGGTGGAGATTTGGGAAAATGATGAAGATGAGGGTTTCGGTTGGAACTAAGGAACATTGCATATGTAAACTTATTGTTAGTGAGATCTGAACTGAGTTGCACCCTTTGGTACATATATGTAATGGTGATATTCTTAATGGCCCCGTACGGGGTTATTAAGAATGTCCCCATTATGCATGTGCACGAAATTGTCCAACTTTGTTCGGATCTCACAAACACTTACGTATGTGATTTTGTTTAGTTTCAACGAAGTTCAGAAACCCTTGTCTTTATCCTTCTCCGGATCGCCATCACGTGTACTACCTCGTAACAAGCACAAGATATGAATGGCCAATTCGATCCTTTGTGTTTAACTTTCATCTTATTTATGTAATATATCTCCATTTCCTATTCATTACAGACATGTTTAAAACTATTGTTTTTGGTTTTCTTTCTTGTCATTACAGATGTCGAGGTGCTACGTGGTGTTTAGAGGCAGGGTTCCAGGAGTCTACGACCACTGGGAAGACAACTTCGAGCAGGTGAAAAAGTTCAGGGGCAATGCCTACAAATCCTACAACACTAGAGTGGCGGCGGAAGCTAGGTGGTTCATCCATCTCGAGGAACAAAAGAAGAAGAAGAAGAAGAACAAGTGGATGAAGACCCTCGCCGTCGCTCTTGCCGCTGTCGCCTCGCTCGTCATGCTATGGTTCCTAGCTAGATGATTAGGTTATCGGCGACTAGATAGGTCACTTGTAAAGATGATGAAGTATCAATCGATGTAATCGGTCCCGATGATTAACTGTGTGATGTATCTATTTGGCTATGATGAACACTTTGTAGTGATAATCAACCGTTTGATGTAGCTATTCGGAATTCTAAGCAGGATGATCGACTATGATATATTATTTGTTGGTCACACAACTGTTTTGATCCATTTTGTCTACTTATATTATTCTGTACTTGAGTTGTATATACCTGTTTATACCTGTATAAATACGATACTGTGTATTTTAAAAAAAATACAGCATAATATATCCGTGACGCACCTGGATGAATAGGCGTGGCGCACGGATAAACTTAGCCGTGGAGGCAGAAAATAGGCGTGGCGCACCAGTAAAGTTAGGCGTGACGCACCTCGTGAAGTTAGGCGTGGCACACCTCTGATAGCCGTGACGCACCTTGGCCGTGCGTCACGGGTATGAATAGGCGTGACGCACTGTGTAGGTGCGTCACGGCTAACTTAATAGGCGCGGCGTGGGAGCCGTAACGCGTCACGGTGCGTCACGGGTAAGGTATATATGTGCGTCACGCATGACCTTTCCCTAGTAGTGAGAAGGAGAATTTTTTATAGTCCTGAGCAACATCAAGGTCCCGTTTGGCTTCTCGTCGAATATAAAGGGAATAATAAACATGACAGAGAAAAAGTTTCGAAATCTAAAGTCTCATGACTGCCACATCATTATGACACAATTACTTCCGGTTGCATTGTAGGGGCTTCTACCAGAAAATGTTCGAGTACCCATTGTGAAGCTATGTGCATTCCTCAATGCAATTTCTCAGAAGGTGATCAATCCACTAACTCCATCAAATTTATAGAAGGATGTGGTGCAATGTCTTGTCAGCTTCGAGTTGGTGTTTCCACCATCCTTCTTCAATATTATGACGCACCTCATAGTTCATCTAGTCGAACAGATTCAAGTTCTCGGTCTTGTATTTCTACACGACATGTTACCCTTTGAGAGATTCATGGGAGTCTTGAAGAAATACGTTCATAAACGTGCTAGGCCAGAAGGAAGCATCTCCAAGGGCTATGGAACAGAGGAGGTCATTGAGTTTTGTGTTGACTTTATTCCTGACCTTAAGCCGATCGGTGTTCCTGAATCTCGCTATGAGGGGAGACTGCATGGAAAAGGCACGCTAGGAAAGAGAGCAAAAATAAGTATGGACGGACATTCTTTCACTAAAGCACACTACACAGTCCTACATAATTCCATCTTGGTGGCTCCGTATATAGTGGAACATAAGAATATTTTACTCTCAAAATACCCGGAGCAAGGTGAAGATTGGATTGATGGAGAACACCAGAAGACTTTCGGCGGTTGGTTGCAAACACATCTCATTAATGACACCACTGTTGAAGAACAACTATACTTGTTGGCCAAGCAACCATCTTTTTGTATATCGACTTTTCAAGTGTACGAGATAAATGGGAATACATTTTACAGAATCGCCCAAGATCAAAAGAGCACCAACCAAAACAGTGGTGTCCGCTTTGATGCAGTACACGACAATGGGAAGAAGGTCACATATTATGGGTACATAGAGGAGATATGGGAACTTGACTATGGAACTGCTTTCAAGATCCCTTTGTTCCGGTGCAAATGGTTAAACCTGAAAGACGGGGTACAAGTAGACCCACTGTACGGAATGACTGCAGTGGTTCTAAATAATCTAGGATACGAGACCGAACCATTCGTGCTAGCCAGTGAAGTGGCTCAGGTTTTCTATGTGAAGGACATGTCTACCAAAAAAAAACAAAAAGGCAAGAGGAGACATCATATGATGAGACAAAGCGCCACATAGTTCTTTCAGGAAAAAGAAACATCATGGGAGTGGAGGACAAGACAGACATGTCGGAAGATTATGAAAAGTTTGAGTACATTGCACCCTTCAAGGTTAAAACTGACCCAAGAATCGTGTTAAATAACGAAGAGTGTCCATGGTTGCGTCGCAATTAGAAGAAAGGGAAACACACGAAGAAAACTCAGAAGACTAGATAGGTATGATGTTCTTGGTGATGTGTAATAATAACCTTGGAATACGACAGTTCTGTTGAAAACGTGTTCACAAAACAGAAGCTGTATCTAACCTTTTATGCCGGAGATAGAACAAAACAATCGGTATCGCCCGCATACAAACCGACTGTGGCACGTGAGTGCATATATGCATATCAAATGAACAGTCGGACGTATGCTGGCGAATCCGGATGATTTGTATTCACAGTCGATGAACTTAACGATGTATCACACCTTTTGTCAAACCTTTTATGCCGGAGGTAGAACAAAACAATCGGTATCGCTAGCATACAACCCCACTGTGGCTCCTAAGTGCATATATGCATGGTAGGACGTATGCTGGTGACTCCGGATGATTTGTATTCGGTCGATGAACTGAATGATGTATGCAGGGAATCCGAGATGTGGGCTATATATAGGGTCCTCTGGCTCACAAAGTGTTGTGCTAGGGTTTCGGTCGATCCAACGGTTAAAACGCTCGAAATAAGCACACCCATGATCCAACGACTCAAAAGACGTACAAAGAAACACACGATCTGTGTGATTCTTCCCGATTGATGGGATTCAGACTCTCTAGAACTACCACTGATCCAACGGCTGACAAGAGCTACAAAGAAATAGACCCCCTGATCCAACGACTCACAAGAGCTAAAAAGAAACACACAATCCGTGTGATTCTTCCTGGTTGGTGTTATGGCCAAATACATGGCATAGTTTGTTATAATGAGCCCATATTGCACACAAACGTGCATCTTGGAAGAACGGCAATGTTGTCGAAAGAATTTATTTTTTAACTAAATAAAAAACCATTTTCTATTTTCGGAATGTCAGAAATGGTTTTTTTTTGTGAAGGACCTACCACAAACATGTTGGGAAACTAGGGGGATTAATTTTTGTAACATGCTAGGGCATGTGATATACCCAAATAAACAATCTGTTTTCTAAGAAAAGATTTCCATCCAGCTCTTTTGAAAATCACAAGTTTCTGCCGATTCAGTTGGAAACGGGACAAATTTGAACTACAGGTGCCTCGTAATTTTCTCATAAATTTTGGCATAATTCATTTTTAGGTACTCAACTACCTATTTCAATAGAGATCCACAGTGAGTTGCTGAATATACAACCCCTAGCTATGAACGGTCATGCCCGCCGTCTTGACTTTCTCCTAAAACGGGCTGAGAAAATTCCAGTAAGTTCAAAAAAACCCTAAATAACGAGAGACCTTCGCCTGGTGTCATTACATATGTACTAGTATCCACCAAAAATAGTAAACTTGGAATATGATAGTTCTGTTGAAAAAGTGTTCAAAAAAAGAGCTATCTCCTCCTAAAATTCGAGGGTTTCGGTTGAAACGACGGGTGTTATGGACAAATACATGGCATAGTTTGTTATAATGAGTCTATATTGCACACACACTCATGCATATTGGAAGCACGGACAATGTTGACGAAGGAATTTATTTTTTTAACTGAATAAAAAACCATTTTCCATTTTCGGAGTGTCAGAAATGGTTTTTTTTGTGAAGGACCTACCACAAACATGTTGCAAAACTTGGAGGCTTAATTTTTTAACATTCTAGGACATGTGATATACCCAAATAAACAATATGTTTTCTAAGAAAATATTTCCATCCAGCTCTTTTGAAAATCACAAGTTTCTGCCGATTCAGCTGGAAACGAGACAAATTTGAACTACAGGTGCCTCGTATTTGCTCACAAATTTTGGCAAAATTCATTTTAGGTACTCAACTACCTATTTCAATAGAGATCCACAGTGAGTTGCTGAATATACAACCCCTAGCTACGAACGGTCATGCCCGCCGTCTTGAATTTCTCCTAAAACGGGCTGAGAAAATTCCTGTAAGTTCAAAAAACCCTAAATAACGCGAGACCTTTGCCTGGTGTCATTACATATGTACTAGTATCCACCAAAAATAGTAAACTTGGAATACGATAGTTCTGTTGAAAAAGTGTTCACAAAAAAAGTGTTATCTCCTCCTAACATTCTAGGGTTTCGTTTGAAATGGCGGGTGTTATGGCCAAATACATGGCATAGTTTGTTATAATGAGCCCATATTGCACAATAACATGCATCTTGGAAGCACGAACAATGTTGACGAAGGAATTTATTTTTTAAACTGAATAAAAAACAATTTTACATTTTTGGAGTGTCAGAAATGGTTTATTATTTTTTGAAGGACCTACCACAAACATGTTGCAAAACTTGGGGGCTTAATTTTTTTAACATGCTAGGACATGTGATATACCCAAATAAAAAATATGTTTTCTAAGAAATTTTTTTCATCCAACTCTTTTGAAAATCACAAGTTTCTGCCGATTCAGCTGGAAACGGGACAAATTTGAACTGCAGTTGCCTCATAATTTGCTCATAAATTTTGGAAAAATTCATTTTTAGATACTCAACTACCTATTTCAATAGAGAACCACAGTCAGTTGCTGGACAAATTTGAACTACAGGTGCCTCGTAATTTTCTCATAAATTTTTGGAAAGATTCATTTTTAGGTAATCAACTACCTATTTCAAAAGAGAACCACAGTGAGTTGCTGAATATACAACTCCTAGCTACGAACGATCATGCCCGCCGTCTTGACTTTCTTCTAAAACGGGTTGAGAAAATTCCAGTAAATGCAAAAATACCCTAAATAATGCGAGACCTTCGCCTGGTGTCATTACATATGTACTAGTATCCACCAAAAATAGTAAACTTGGAATATGATAGTTCTGTTGAAAAAGTGATAAAAAAAAGAGCTATCTCCTCCTAAAATTCGAGGGTTTCGGTTGAAACGACGGGTGTTATGGACAAATACATGGCATAGTTTGTTATAATGAGCCCATATTGAACACAAACATGCATCTTGGAAGCACGGACAATGTTGACGAAGGAATTTATCTTTTTAACTGAATAAAAAAACCATTTTCCATTTTCGGAGTGTCAGAAATGGTTTTTTTGTGAAGGACTACCACAAACATGTTGCACAACTTGGAGGATTAATTTTTTTAACATTCTAGGACATGTGATATACCCAAATAAACAATATGTTTTCTAAGAAAATATTTCCATCCAGCTCTTTTGAAAATCACAAGTTTCTGCCGATTCAGCTGGAAACGGGACAAATTTGAACTACAGGTGCCTCGTATTTGCTCACAAATTTTGGCAAAATTCATTTTTAGGTACTCAAATACCTATTTCAATAGAGATCCACAGTGAGTTGCTGAATATACAACCCCTAGCTACGAACGGTCATGCCCGCCGTCTTGACTTTCTCCTAAAACGGGCTGAGAAAATTCCTGTAAGTTCAAAAAACCCTAAATAACGCGAGACCTTTGCCTGGTGTCATTACATATGTACTAGTATCCACCAAAAATAGTAAACTTGGAATACGATAGTTCTGTTGAAAAAGTGTTCACAAAAAAAGTGTTATCTCCTCCTAACATTCTAGGGTTTCGTTTGAAATGGCGGGTGTTATGGCCAAATACATGGCATAGTTTGTTATAATGAGCCCATATTGCACAATAACATGCATCTTGGAAGCACGAACAATGTTGACGAAGGAATTTATTTTTTAAACTGAATAAAAAACAATTTTCCATTTTCGGAGTGTCAGAAATGGTTTATTATTTTTTGAAGGACCTACCACAAACATGTCGCAAAACTTGGGGGCTTAATTTTTTTAACATGCTAGGACGTGTGATATACCCAAATAAAAAAATATGTTTTCTAAGAAATTTTTTTCATCCAACTCTTTTGAAAATCACAAGTTTCTGCCGATTCAGCTGGAAACGGGACAAATTTGAACTGCAGTTGCCTCATAATTTGCTCATAAATTTTGGAAAAATTCATTTTTAGATACTCAACTACCTATTTCAATAGAGAACCACAGTCAGTTGCTGGACAAATTTGAACTACAGGTGCCTCGTAATTTTCTCATAATTTTTTGGAAAAATTCATTTTTAGGTACTCAACTACCTATTTCAAAAGAGAACCACAGTGAGTTGCTGAATATACAACCCCTAGCTACGAACGATCATGCCCGCCGTCTTGACTTTCTTCTAAAACGGGTTGAGAAAATTCCAGTAAATGCAAAAATACCCTAAATAATGCGAGACCTTCGCCTGGTGTCATTACATATGTACTAGTATCCACCAAAAATAGTAAACTTGGAATATGATAGTTCTGTTGAAAAAGTGATAAAAAAAAGAGCTATCTCCTCCTAAAATTCGAGGGTTTCGGTTGAAACGACGGGTGTTATGGACAAATACATGGCATAGTTTGTTATAATGAGCCCATATTGAACACAAACATGCATCTTGGAAGCACGGACAATGTTGACGAAGGAATTTATCTTTTTAACTGAATAAAAAAACCATTTTCCATTTTCGGAGTGTCAGAAATGGTTTTTTTGTGAAGGACTACCACAAACATGTTGCACAACTTGGAGGATTAATTTTTTTAACATTCTAGGACATGTGATATACCCAAATAAACAATCTATTTTCTAAGAAAAGATTTCCATCCAGCTCTTTTGAAAATCACAAGTTTCTGCCGATTTAGTTGGAAACGTTACAAATTTGAACTACAGGTGCCTCGTAATTTGCTCATAAATTATGACAAAAATCATTTTTAGGTACTCAACTACCTATTTCAATAGAGATCCAAAGTGAGTTGCTGAATATACAACCCCTAGCTAAGAACGGTCATGCCCGCCGTCTTGACTTTCTCCTAAAACGGGCTGACAAAATTCCAGTAAATTCAAAAAACCCTAAATAATGTGAGACCTTCGCCTGGTGTCATTACATATGTACTAGTATCCAACAAAATAAGTAAACCTGGAATACGACAGTTCTATTGAAAAAGTGTTCACAAAAAAGAGTTATCTCCTCCTAGCATTCTAGAGTTTCGGTTGAAATGACTGGTGTTATGGCCAAATACATGGCATAGTTTGTTATAATGAGCCAATATTGCACAAAAACATGCATCTTGGAAGAACAGACAATGTTGACGAAGGAATTTATTTTTTTAACTGAATAAAAAAACCATTTTCCATTTTCTGAGTGTCAAAAATGGTTTTTTTGTGATGGACCTACCACAAACATGTTGCAAAACTTTGGGGCTTAATTTTTTTAAAAACATGCTAGGACATGTGATATACCCAAATAATGTTTTATAAGTAAAGATTTCCATCCAACTCTTTTGAAAATCACAAGTTTCTGTCGATTCAGGTGGAAACGGGACAAATTTGAACTACAGGGGCCTCGTAATTTGCTCATAATGTTTTTCAAAAATCATTTTTAGGTACTCAACTACCTATTTCGATAGAGATCCACAGTGAGTTGTTGAATATACAACCCCTAGCTACAAACGGTCATGCCCGCCGTCTTGACTATCTCCTAAAACAGGCTGCGAAAATTCTAGTAAAGTAAAAAGAACACTAAATAACGCGAGACCTTCGCCTGGTGTCATTACATATGTACTAGGATCCATAAAAAATAGTAAACTTGGAATACGACAGTTCGGTTGAAAAAGTGTTCACAAAAAATAGATATCTTCTCCTAACCATCTAGGGTTTTGGTTGAAATGACGAGTGTTATAGCCAATTGCATGGCATAGTTTGTTATAATGAGCCCATATTGCACACAAACATGCATCTTGGAAGCACGGGCAATGTTGACGAAGGAGTTGTGCCGCGTGGCGCGGGAGTTGTGCCGCGTGACCACGAGCGCGCGGTATAAACTACCGCGCCTCGAGCATCTTCTCCTCTCCACGCGTCCACTCCTCTCCACACACCGTCGCGCCTCCACCATGCCTCAGAGAAAGAACAGCACCACCGGATTCCGTGGCGTCCGAGCACGGCCAAACGGAATGTTCACCGCTGATATCCTCTACGGGGACGAACGCATCCCCCTCGGCTCCTTTACGACGGCGGTGGAGGCCGCCCGCACCTGGGATGCAGCGGCCTGGCGCCTCAACCGCCTGCGGTCGCTGATGAACTTCAACGACTGCCACACCCTCTGGGAAGCGGAGGCCAGGGCGCCGATGCCGCAGATCATCACTGTCACCTCCACCACCGTGCATTTTTGGGCCAAGTCGATGCCAGGGACGACCGCGTTGTCAGTGAGTATTACCGAAACAATCCGGGGGAGGAGAGGGCCGATGAGGAGCTCTGGCAGACCCGCGCGAATGAGTAGGGGGGAGCGCCGCCTCGAACTCCACCTTGCGTTAGAGGCCGCCCGGGAGGCGAGGACGAAGGCGCTGCAAGAGCTCCGCGGGGCCGACCACGCCAGCAAAGTGTGGGCCTCCGACGATCTGAGGTAGGAGGCTATCTCGGACATACCATCCTGCACCTCCGACTACGAGAAGGAGGTCACCGACGAGTTCGGCGACGAAGATGACCAGGAGGAGGTCACCGACGAGTTCCCCGACGATGACGACGACGAGTAGTGTACGTCTGTTTTCTGTTTTTAATAAAAGAATTTGTATACCGGCGAACTGTGGCGCGCTAGCACGTCTGTTTTCTGTTTTTTAATAAAGAATTTGTAGAATCCTATTTCTTTTTTATAGAGCTTCTGTATTTGCTGTCACCACCACGTTTGCGCCCGAAAACTCCCCAATACGCTCCAAACTGGGGTTTCCATTTTCGACTTAATTATAGTTTGTACTATCTATTTAAATCCATTTTGAAATTTCAAAATTTGTAAATGTTAGAAAACATCACAAAATTATTTTTAGTTGATAGCTTTTAATTTTATATATTTTTAGAAATATCTTCATATCATTTGGACTTTTCTTTCAAAAGTTATAGTTTTTTTAATAAAACAGGAAAAGAAAAAGAGATGAAAAGAAAACATAGAAAACATGTCCGCCTGTTCGTCCGTAGTTGGGTGGGCCCGGTGAAAACCTTTTTGTACCGGTTGCTACCACCAACCGGTACTAATACAACCCTTTAATACCGGTTTTTGCTACCAACCGGTACTAATACCCCTTTGGTACTGACTTCTGCTATGGATGGCGTGTTGGAAACCCCAAGAGGAGGGTGTGATGAGCAAGTGGCAAGAATTTGCCCCAGTTAAGAACCAAGGTTATCAATCCAGTAGGAGGAAGAGGATCTCAGGTGGTGCTAGCGCTTCACCGGTGTCAGCAACAATGTGGAACCTGCACACATCACAACCAAAATAGTTTGTCCCAACGGTACAGTGAGGTTGTCAATCTCACCGGTCTTGCTGAAAGCAAAGATTATACGTATAGTGTGGAAAATGATGTATGCTTGCAGTAAGTAAAGAAAGCAGTAAATAGTTGTGGTTTGTTTAACAGTGTGGAAAATGGACCGGGGTTCATAGGTTCACTAGTGGTGTCTCTCCATAAAAGATAGCATGCTCGGTGAACAAATTACAGCTGGGCAATTGAAAAATGGAGGTTGCACCGTAGTGCACAATATAACATGAAGATTACTATGATATTTAGTGCGGGCATTACAACAATATACGTAGAACGACATCCATCTGCATCTATGACTAATAATCCACCCTCAGGTTATCATCCGAACCCCCTTAGGTATTAAGTCGCAAGCAACAGATAATTGCATTAAATAAAGTGTGTAATGTAAGCAATGATTATGCACGTGGGCACTCTCACCGTTGTTTTCTCCCTAATGGCAACAACACATCCGCCCCCTTCACGTTTCTGCCACTCGAGCAAGGCAAAAAGGAGGCCTGAACCCACTATCGAGCATAAATACTCCCTCTTGGAGTCCATAGCAACTACTTGGCCAAAGTAACCACTAGCAACGAAAAGCATGCATGATCACAAATAGCATAAGAAAATAAATACTATAATCAACTTGGCATAAGTTCAATATTCATCGGATCCCAGCAAACACAGCATATAGAATTACATAAGATCAATCTCGATCATGATAGGTAGCTCACGAGATCTAAACATGGAGGCATATGAGAAGAAGACAACCATCTAGCTACAGCTATGAACCGGTAGTCCAAGGATGAACTACTCACGCATCACTCCGGAGGCAGGCATGGTGATGTAGAAGCCTCCGATGATGATCTCCTCTCCGGCATGGGTGCCGAAAACAGCTTCAGAACCCCCTGATCTAGGGTTGACGGTGACGGCGACTGCGGAACTTTTTGGGGATTTTTGATCAGCTGCTTAGGGTTTTCCATCATGGGGATTAAATAGGCGAAAGGGCAAAGGCGGTGGAGCTCCAGGGGACCCACACCTATAGGTGGCGCAGCCCCTTCCGGGGAAAATAGGAACTTCGGGCTTTGTGGGGTCCAATTCCGAGAATGTTTCAAGAACAACTTTTCTGAAACCAAAAACAGCAGAAAACAGGGAACTGGCACTTGGCATCTTGTTAATAGGTTAGTCCCGGAAAACGTATAAAATTCTATGAACAAGTAGCAATTGGCAAAATATGATCATGGAGCATCACATATTATAGATACGTTGGAGACGTATCAAGCATCCCCAAGCTTAGTTCCTACTCGTCCTCGAGAAGGTAAACGATAAAACAATAATTTCTAAGGTGACATGCTACTAACATAAACTTGATCAATCTATTGTAAAAACATATGCACGCTGAGACCATAAAACTTTAAACACAGATATGATAAATAAAACTTCAGTAATAAAGCATAGCAATTACTTTGCATCACGAAGAGTAATTCAAATAAAGGATCATGAATAATAATGCAAAGAAAGGTAAACGTTTGTTTCAGGTATAGAGAAAGCATGGCAATGTGATATTTCGATAGTCCTTAAGAGTGGGGCAAAACATAAATGCCAGGATACCTTCAAAGTTCATGCGAAAGACTAGACCAAATAATTTAATAACAAATAATATCACATCATGAAGTAATTATTGATGCTTATGGGAAAAATGCACACAAAACTCAGAATGGCAAAAATGCTCTCTCAACCGGACATAAAGTTGGAAGATGGAGACTCAACATAAAAGTAAAAGAAAGGCCCTTCGCAGAGGAAATCAGGGATCACTCATGTCCTAGAGCTTTTATTTTATTAAACAGAGGTATTAAAAGTTTGACACTCCTCCCATCCATCTTTCACAAACCATGGCTAACCGAATCCTCGGGTGCCTGCCAACAATCACATATCGTGGAGTAGTGTCTATATTTTGGGAGATGTATGCTAATGTCAACGAATGGTAAACATAAAATACAGTACGTCACAAGCCAACTGGATTCACAACAGCGGCTCCCATGGTGAAGGACGCAACTGGTGTAGAAGTTCATCCCTCTTTCTCTTTTGTTTACACAATTATGCTTTGACTGCTAAATCAGGGGCAAAAATAGTGAAGGGAATTTGTTTGCATTAATTTGGGGCTGGGCACCCCGATGGCAGCTCTTCTATCATTTGGATAAGCGAATGAAGCCACTAGTACAGGGTGTGCAATCCGATCAACAAGTGAGATAAAGATTCTCTATTTACGTCCTCATGAGGAAAAACAAGAACATAAAGCAGGAGTAATTTTGAAGGTTTTAAAGGTAACACATGAGCAATTTACTTGGAATGGCAGTTAAATACCACATGTAGGTAGGTATGGTGTACACAATGGGAAAAACTTTCGTTTAAGGGAGTGTGGATGCATGGGTAGAGCTCATACTCAGTACAGGTGGAGGCTAGCAAAAGACTGGGAGCCACGAATCAAGAGAGCATAAGAGCCATAATCATGCATAGCGACATACACATCATTAATTAAAACATAAGCAGTATCACAAGTTCAAAACCTAAGTGGTCAAGGAGGCTATTCGTGACTGGTTTGTAGTCATAAACATGGTGTAAGGATGCGCCAAGTCAACCAAATAAAACATTCAAAAGACAATACCATATATTGAAGCTTTACTATGACAATAACAACTCATGAATCTTTCAAGACATATTAAACACCCTCAGCTATTTGAGGATAATCATGCTACTCAATAACCACAAGGCTTTAAAACTAAAATAACATTTAGCATGGCATGAAAAAGTTCTAGCCACAGTCTATACAAGCTTCTACTAGTACTGTTATAAATTCTACTTCAAGCAACAGTTTCTTTCTCCCAACAAGAACCATAAAAAACATGCTTTAAAAAAATAGTCTTTATGATACAGCAAGCAAACATGAGAGTACTGACATAACACTACTAAAACTAACAGCTCTAATAAGAGATGCATGCAAAACAACAGCTAAATAAATGCAGCATCTAGACAGAGATTAAGAATACAATGTATTCTTAGAGGAACTCATTTTAGCAGAATAAAAGCAAGCAAATAAATAACAACTATGAATTAAACTAATTTTTTTGTGTTGTCAATATAGAAAAGAAAAACAAGACAAAAAATAAAACAAGACAATAAACAAAATAAAGAGGTTGAGAGTGAGAGAATCCCCTTGCGAGAAGACTTCTTCCTACCCGGCAACGGCGCCAAAAATTCTTTGACTTCTGCTATGGATGGCATGTTGGAAACCCCAAGAGGAGGGTGTGATGAGAAAGTGGCAAGAATTTCCTTCAGTTAAGAACCAAGGTTATCAATCCAGTATGAGGAAGAGGATCACAGGAAGGTTGATGCCACTGACGGTGGTGCTGGCGCTTCACCGGTGTCAGCAACAACGTGGAACCTTCACACATCACAACCAAAATACTTTGTCCCAACGGTACAGTGAGGTTGTCAATGTCACCGGTCTTGCTGAAACGAAGATTAGACGTATCGTGTGGAAAATTATGTATGCCTGCAGTAAGTAAAGAAAGCAGTAAATAGTTGTGGTCTATTTAACAGTGTGGAAAAATGGACCGGGGTAAATAAGTTCACTAGTGGTGTCTCTTCATAAAAGATAGCATGCTGGGTGAACAAATTACAACTGGGCAATTGAAAAATAGAGGTTGCACCGTAGTGCACAATATAATATGAAGATTACTATGATATTTAGTGCGGGCATTACAACAATATACATAGACCGACATCTTTCTGCATCTGTGACTAATAATCCACCCTCAGGTTATCATCCGAACCCCCTTAGGTATTAAGTTGCAAGAAACAGATAATTGCATTAAACAAAGTGTGTAATGTAAGCAATTATTATGCACGCGGGCCCTCTCACCGCTGTTTTCTCCCTAATGGAAACAACACGTCCCCCCTCCTTCACGTTTCTGTCACTCGAGCAAGGTGGTGAGGAGGCATGAACCCACTATCGAGCATAAATACTCCCTCTTGAAGTCACTAGCAACTACTTGGTCAGAGCAACCACTAGCAACGGAAAGCATGCAAGATCACAAATAACATATGCAAATAAATACTAGAATTAACTTGGCATAAGGTCAATATTCATCGGATCACAGCAAACACAACACAAAGAGTTATATAAGATCAATCTCGATCATGATAGGCAGCTCACGAGATCTAAACATGGAGGCATATGAGGAGAAGACAACCATCTAGCTACAACTACGAACCCGTAGTCCAAGGATGAACTACTCATGCATCACTCTGGAGGCAGGCATGGTGATGTAGAAGCCTCCGGTGATGATCTCCTCTCCGGAATGATGCATAAAACAGCTTCAGAACCCCCCTGATGTAGGGTTGACGGTGACGGCGGCTGCAGAACTTTTCGGGGATTTTTGATCAGGTGCTTAGGGTTTTACATCCGGGGGGATTAAATAGGCGAAAGGGCAAAGGCGGTGGAGCTCCAGGGGCCCACACCTATAGGTGTGGCGGCCAGGGGGCCGCGCCACCCTATGGTGTGGCCCCCTGTTGCCCCTCTTCGACTCCTCTTCGGTGTTCTGGATGCTTCCGTGGAAAATAGGAACTTCTGGCTTTGTGGGGTCCAATTCCGAGAATGTTTCCAGAACAATGTTTCTGAAACCAAAAACAGCAGAAAACAGGGAACTGGCACTTGGCATCTTGTTAATAGGTTAGTCCTGGAAAACGTATACAAATTCTATAAATAAGGGAGAAAACTAGTAGCAATTGGCAAATTATGATCATGGAGTATCAGAAATTATAGATACGTTGGAGACGTATCAGGTACCGGTTGGTAGCACAAACCGGTACTAAAGGGCTAAAAACAGGCGAGTACTTAGGCGTTTCTTCTCCAATTTTTCGCCAAGTCCCGCAGAAGAACAGACGCGCCTCCGGGCTCCCTCGACGACGACAACGACGAACTGATGTCGGCTGTCCCCTTGCGCCCCTGCATCGCCTCCGGCCACCGTGCGCTGCCGCCTCCATGCTCGATCGTCTCCACCCCGTGCCGCCCTCTGAGCTCGTCTCCGCCCCCGCGCCTCGAGCTCGTCCCCGTGCCCGTGGTCGCCGCCCCACGCCGCCCTCTCCTAGAGCTTGTCCCCATGCCCGTGGTTGCCGCCCCGTGCTCGAGCTCGTCCCCGTGCCCATGGTCGCCGCCCCCGCGCCGCCCTCTACTCGGGCTCGTTCGGCCCGTGCCCGTGGTCGCCGCCCTCTCCCTCGAGCTCGTCCCCGTGCCTGTGGTCGCCGCCCCGCGCCGCGCTCCCTCTCCTCGGGCTCATCCCCGTGCCCGTGGTTGCCGCCCCGTCCTCGAGCTCGTGGCCACCACCGTCGGACCACTAGCTACTATGACTACATTGTGAGTGTTTTTTTTTTGTTTTTTTCTACTGTAAATTATATAGTATTATATAATTAGGTACTTAGAGAAAATATTTAGGTATTAGCTAGACTTAGAGAAAAATATTTAATTAGGTACATTAAGATTTAGATTCAAACTTAGAGAAAAATATTTAGACTTAGAGAAAACAATTTTCAATATAATTAGTACTCACAATATTTAGTACTTCGAATAATATTTAGTACTTAGAATATTTACTAATTTAGAATATTTAGTAATTACAATATTTAGGTATATATTAGAATTAGAGAAAAAAATTAGGTATTAATTAGACTATTAGACTTAGAGAAAAAATTGTTAGAGTATTACAATATTTAGTACTTACAATACTTAGAGTACTTAGGTATTAGACTTAGAGAAAAAAAATTGAAATTTTTAGTACTTACAATATTTAGTATTTAGATTATTGAGCTAGTTGTTATTTATGAAAGTTGTTATTTAGTATCCGGACATTTAGTACTTAGAGAAATATATTTAGGTATTAAACTTTGAATTTTTAGTACTTAGAAAAGTATTTTGCTATTTAGACTTAGAATATTTTTTTGCAATATTTAGTACTTAGAAAAAAGGGTTTATTTATGAAATTTGCTATTTTAAATTTTGTAGTGATCGATATTGAGCTATGGATCCGGACGCCCCCAATTCTTCCGAAATGAGGAGGAAGAAGATTTTGCGCAACAACTGATATATAATGGTGCCCGATCAGAAGCCGATGATGATGGCGATGACGATGGCAATGACGATAGCGAAAACATTATGTCACAATTTCTGAACGACTCCGGTGAAGGAATTGAGTCTGAAGAGAGAATGGCTGACGAATTGCCCTTAACAAATTCCGGCAATGATATATTAGTAGATGCATTGATTTATTTGTATTGCACTTATTAACGAATATTTTTCTTTCTTTTAGCCTTCTGGATCATCGAGCAAATCTGCTAAAAAGCAAGGTCCTTGAGGCCCGACAAAACCTCTATCGTGCGAGGCTAAATTAGCCCTCAACACATTTCCCTTAACCTCTATCGTGTGAACCGGTGGAACCCGCAGATAACATCAAGAAATTTGTCAATCAAGCCGGAGTTGTTGTTAGGGACATTGTACCGATCAACATTGCAGATTGGCATAAGCCGAAGAAGGCAGCGGTTGACGAAGCTAGTTATGTCAGCGACATTGCAAAAGAGTTACTCTGGGAGAGTCTACTGACACACTTCAGCCTACCGTTAAAGTTCACGGAACCCCATAAGGAGAAGATCAAGGAATGGACTCTTAAGAAGATGGCCGTACAATTCCAGAGCTGGAAGAAAAAATTATGGGCAGACTTTGGACCTGAAGGTCCACAATTCCATGGCAGATATGAGAAGCTAAAATCCCACTGGCCCGCATTTTAGGCGTATAGGACCTCGTCAGGATATAAGTCCCGATCAACCACAAATCTAGATAATGCTAAGAAGAAGAAATATTTTCATAGATTGGGTCAGGTGGCTACAAGACTGCCATTCCTCTATGGAAAGCATATGAAGCTAAACTGCTGGCAGTCGGGGTCACTCCACAGACATACGACTGGCCCGACTGGTCGAAGTTCTGGTTATTCACGTACGGGGCAGGGTTGGATCCAAAGACAGGGGAGATTGTTGCACAGGTAAAATGGAAGGAGAAAATTAAAACAATCACCAAGGAGCTTGTAGATGCAATAGAAAAGGTTAGAAGGGGAGTGTACATTCCCGATAGAGAGAATGACGAGTTGACACTAGCTCTGGGGAATCCCAAACACGTTGGAAGAGTACAAACCCTCCCAGGTCTTACCATGAAGGATGCGTGGCCGGAGTGTGCTGAGAGTTATAGAAGCCGTTCGAGAACGAAGAAGAAGTGCGCTGACCGGTTATCAACATTGGAACAACGGTTTCAGCAGCTGGAGCAGAATTGCAAGAGGGCACCTGATCAATTGCTTTTTATAGAAGATCATCAAGCCGATGCCGCCCCATCTCAACCGAAAAGCAGCGTGGTTTCCTCGCATCTTGAAGGATGTGGAGCAAGCTACCCCGTGTATTATGTCACGGAGAAGACATAGTGCGAGCTGCATGTGCCAATGAGGAACATGTCCTTTAAGGGGGCGGTCGGCTATGTTTACCCACAACAAGTTGGAGCAACGCACCATCATCAGCCCATTCCAGCTGATTGTGCTCTTGTTGGGGTGGCTGACATTGTGCCTGCTTATGAAACAATGCATCTTGATAATCCTGGAGGTGACGAGGAGAAGACACTAGGCGATGTCAAGCGCGGTTTCGCTCTCTGGGCAAAAAAATACATCGTCTTTTCAGGCCCCGTGCCAAGGCCACCGGCTCCTCGTGATAGCAGTCCACATGAGCAGCGCAGTCCACCTGAGCAGCAAGGGCCATCGACTACTCCTGCTGACAGTCCACATGAGCAGCAAGGTCCATTGATCTCTCTTGCTGGCAGTCCACATGAGCAGAAAGGGCCACACCTACCTGGGGGGGCGCAGCACGGCATCTCGATATCCTCCGCGTGAGGAAGCGCCCGTTAAGCGGAACCGTTCGCCAGCCAGGAAGAGACCCAGAATAGAGAGAGCACAGCTGCCTCTTCAGAAGTTACCTTGGGAAAGACCTGATGAGGAAAACAGGGCCATCTCTCATTCCGAGGTGGCTGCCCATTTTCCTAAGAAAGTGCCAGAGATACCTTTTGAGAAGACGCTAGATCTGGTGAATGTTGTGCGTACCGTTGAGAACCTATATAAACCTCCACCATTGCCGCCATCAGACTATAGGCATTCTATTAAAAAGTCATAAGACGAGATGCTCCAAGAGGGAAAAGGGAAGAAACCGGTGGTCTAGCAGGCACCAAAAAGGAAACAACAGTTCCAGGGGGAAAAAGTTCCCCAGCTCGGAGAACAAGCCGTTCAATCGGTTTCCCCTCTCAAGGTGTTTGACGAGAAGGCCGTACAAAGTACTTATCAACAACATACAACATATACCGAGTATCCCATCGCTGAAGTAGCATACCAATATGAAAAAGAGGGAAATTTGGTCGAGAATGTCTCGATCCTACCAACAAAAATGCGCAATTTGCATAAGTGGTACTTGGTTAGGGCAAAAGAAGGGTACGCGGCTATGATGGTGGCAGTTAAGGAGGAGCACTACTTCCAAGATTATGTTGTGAGCATTGGCTTCGAGGATCTTTTTGCGTTATACAATCTCCGGGCACTCGACAAATCGTTGCTCGTTGCTATTGTCTGTAAGTGATTTATTTATTATGTAATTTCAGAAGGATTTAGCTGAGTTCGTTCATTTTATGTAATTATCCTAAATTTAATCTTGTTTGCGCTATATTATGCAGATTGAAGATGCTATAATGCAAAAGGAATGAAATAAATGACATTGGGTTCATTGACGCGGATACAATGCATGAAGAAACCATAAAGAATCCCCTGTATAACAAGGATACACCAGAGACTTTCCTAAGGTTCTTTAATCGGCAACGTGAGAAAAAAAACAAATATTTTGGCCTTATAACAACAAGTGAGTGTTAATGTCTTCTAACACATTCTATTTTTCCATATAAATAATGAGTTATATCTATGACACTACATATTTAAACATGTTTAGCTTCCACTTTATGCTTATCGTCATTAAAATGTGCGATGGATTTATTGATACCTACGTCTAAATGACCAAACCGCCTATAGATTACAAGCACTGTTTTGATATGCTCAAAGGGTAATTTTATTTAATTCTTATCGGCTTTTTCGTTAATTTCCTGATGTGAACAAATTAATAACTCTTTTATTCAATTTTCTGTCAGGCAGCGTATGGGAAACGTTCATCAAGGAAGATCCGGAAGGTGGATGGCTGGTGAAGATGACATGGAAAGGGAAAGCAAGTACTACTACCTAGGTCCACACACACCGTTATCATACTTGGTTATTGTTTGATTGAATTATATTCTTCCACATAATTGCGATCAACAACCAAAGCGGACTACTCTATGTGCTTACTATGTTTGTGAGAACATTCACAAGATTGTCTCCGAGAGAATAAATAATAATTGAAATAAGGAGGTATGTAAACTATATTTACAAATTTATTTTGTTACCATCAGTTCTGCTGAGTTTTAGTCATAGTTGTTTTATTATGATTCGATAGTTTACGTATGTATTCATTTCTATCTCTGTCATTCTTTTACAGTTGGCAATAAAGAGGGAGAAGCTCCCCCTCGAGCGCCGCTTCCAAGCAATTTGCGAGGAAATGGCGGAATTTTTCCTCCAAAACGTCATAGCTCCTTTCGGAGAGTACCACCATGCATCATAGTGTGTATGAATGCCTCAATGTAATAGTGAGCTAGCTACATGTAATAAACAGTATGCCTCAGAGAGTACCACTACTTAATTTGCGATCTCATGTGATTAATTGCATGTGTTATATCTATGCACCAAGTTGATATATAGGCATCAACTTGCATTCCTGGCGCATGGACGCGATCCTCGTATGATGAAAAGGTCCGATACGGCCCCTCCTAAACCCTAAACCTCTCCTCTCCTAAACCCTAAAAACCTCCTAAACCCTAAACCCTAAACCCCTCCCAACCCTTTGGTACCGGTTCGTGTTACGAACAGGTACCAAATGTTTCCAGCCCCACGGGCTCCCCCGAGGCCACGTGGAGGCACCTTCATTACCGTTTTGTAAAGGAACCGTTACTAAAGGTTGGACTACCTTTAGTGTCGATTAATTAGTACCGGTTGTCCAACCCATACTAGAAGCCCTCCGGAACCGGTACTGGTAGCCTGTTTTCCACTAGTGTGTACGTCACTACTGGAAAATGCAACTCTACCGGGTACAATGGGTTGTCCCTAGTGCCAAATCACCGGAGACTCGGCAATGAGGGATGGACGCCGAGACGAGCCAAGAAACAATCGGCATACTAAAATCACTCGGCAGTGACCAACTCTGCCGAGTATGCTCTGCACACGGCACTCAGCAAAACAAATAGAGTTGGAAGTGGCTAGCTCTACCATGTACGCCCTCAGGAGGCAATCGGAAGAACCAAAAGCGATGGCAAAAATGACCACAACACTCGGAAACACAATATACTGGCGAGAAAAAATTCCCCGACTGGTCGCCTCACTACGGGAATCGCTGAAGACGCCGACGGCCCTACTACCGTCGGGGAAAGCACTATTCCCGTCGGCGTATGCATAGGCCGACGGCCCCCGTCGGCATATGCCCCGTAGGTCTTTTGCTCTGTCGGCGTAGCCTAACGGCCGAAGTCAACGTAAACTGGGATACGCGGACGTGGAAGCCGTCAGCGTATAGGCAGGCGAATTTTTTTAAAAGTTTTTCCTTTTTCAAAAAATTTATCAATTTGTTTTTTAATTTTTTATTCACTTGTTTAACCACTTAATCACACTATAGTCACATTTATCTTTATCTCTAACCATTTTCAATTTTAATCTAAATTACTCACTTCTAATGATACTTCCCGATCGGTCACCCATCATGAGATTGCTCCAGCCCCAGCCCGCTTAACTTCGTAGTTCCTTCCCTGTGAGCTACATAGAAACAACGAATGTGTTCCTCACAATGTTATCCAATCAATTCTATTAACCCTTGGACCATCATATCACACAATTTTATTTTGTGAATTCAAACAATTATTTAAATAATAATAATAACTAATAATAAACTTGAATTCAAATAATCTTAAATTTAAATAATAATTAACATTTTTGCCTTTTCAATTTAATATTGAATAATTCATATATAAATCCGTAAATCAAAATTTGACAAATAATATGTCTATATAGATTAGAATAATGAGACAAATTCAAATATGAAATCCATATAATATTTTCCATCAGGTATAAGACTTTTTTTTTCCTTTTCATTGTAAAAATTATATATTTTCAATTTTCCGAGTGAAAAAATGGTTTTTTTTGTGAAGGGCCAAACACAAATATGTTGCAAACTTGAGAGCTACAATTTTTGAAAATACTAGACCATGTTATATGCACATCAAATTTTTTTTCTATGAAAATGTTCCAATCCCCTGTTTTGAAAAACACAAGTTCCCTTCGATTCTGTTGGAAACTGGTCAAATTTAAACTACAGGTACCTGATAGTTTGCTCATGATTTTCGCAAAAATCATTTTTAGGTACACAACTACATATTTCATCATAGATACACCAAGAGTTTCTCAATATTCAACCCCTAGCTACGAACGGTCATGCCCGTCGTCTTGATTTTTTTCCTCGAACCGGCTTGGAAAATTCCAAAAAAATTAAAACAACCCAAAATGATGCAAGACCTTCGCGTGGTGTAATTATATATGTACTAGTATACACAAAAATAATAAAATTGGAATACGACAATTGTGTCGAAAATATGTTCACAAAAATAAGCTATCTCCTTCGAACATTACAGGGTTTCTGGCGAAATGACGCGTGTTATGGTCAAATCCATGGCATAGTTTGTTTAAATGTACCATTATTCCACACAAACATGCATCTTGGAAGCACGGGCAATGTTGACGGAGGAATTTTTCCTTTTTCGTTGAATAAAAAACATTTTCTATTTTACGAGTGTAAAAAATGTGTTTTTTTGTAAGCGACCTACCACAAGTATGTTGCAAAATTTGAGAATACCAAATAGCCAATTTGTTTCATATGAAAAGGTTTCCATCCACCTCTTTTGAAAAACACTAGTTTCTTCCGATTCCGTTGGAAACTAGTCAAATTTGAACTACAGGTACCTCATAGTTTTAGGTACACAACCACCTATTTCATCATAGATACACCAAGATTTTCTCAATATTCAACACCTAGCTACGAACGGTCATTCCCGCCGTCTTGATTTTTTCCTTAAACCGGCTTAGAAAATTCCAAAAAAATCAAAACTATCCAAAACGATTCAAGACCTTCGTGTGGTGTCATTATATATGTCCTAGTATACACCAAAAATAATAAACTTGTAATATGAAAGTTGTGTTGAAAATGTGTTCTAAAAAATAAGCTATGTACTTCGAACATTCCAGGGTTTCGAGCCAAATGATGGGTGTTATGGTCAAATCCATGGTATAGTTTGTTTAAATGTGCCCATATTCCACACAAACATGCATCTTGGGAGAACGAACAATGTTGACAGAGGAAGCTTTTTCTTTTCATTGAATAAAAAAACCATTTTCTATTTTCCGAATGTAAAAAATGGTTTTTGTTTGTGAAGGACCTACCACAAATATGCTGCAAAACTTGAGAGCTACAAATTTTGAAAATGATATACCATGTTATATGCACAAATAACCAATTTTTTCATATGAAAAGGTTTTCATCCACCTCTTTTGAAAAACACAAGTTTATGCCGATTCCGCCGGAAACTAGTCAAATTTGAACTACAGGTACCTCATAGTTTGCTCATGTTTTTGGAAAAAAATCATTTTTACGTACAAAAATACCTATTTCATCATAGATACACCAAGAGTTTCTCAATATTCAACCCCTAGCTACGAACTGTCATGTCCACCGTTTTGACTTTTTCCTCAAGCCGGCTTAGAAAATTCCAAAAAAATTCAAAACAACCCAAAATGATGCAAGACCTTCGCGTGGTGTCATTATATATGTCCTAGTATAGACCAAAAATAATAAACTTCGAATATGAAAGTTGTGTTGAAAATGTGTTCACAAAAATAAGCTATCTCCTCCGAACATTCCAGGGTTTCGGGCCAAATGACCGGTGTTATGGTCAAATCAATGGCATAGTTTGTTTAAATGTGCACATATTCCACACAAACATGCATCTTGGAAGCACGGACAATATTGACGGAGGAAGTTTTCCTTTTCATTGAATAAAAAAACCATTTTCTATTTTTCCGTGTGTAAAAATGGTTTTTTTTTGTTAAGGACCTACCACAATTATGTTGCAAAACTTGAGAGCTAAAATTTTTGAAAATACTAGACCATGTTATATTCACAAATAACCAATTTGTTTCATATGACAAGGTTTCCATACACCTCTTTTGAAAAAAAACAAGTTTCTGCCGATTCTATTGGAAACTGATCAAATTTGAACCACATATACTGCATAGTTTGCTCATGATTTTTGGCAAAAATCATTTTTAGGTACAAAAAATACCTATTTCATCATAGATACACCAAGAGTTTCTCAATATTCAACCCCTAGCTACGAACGGTCATGTCCGCCGCTTTGACTTTTTCCTCAAACCGGTTTAGAAAATTTCGAAAAATTCAAAACAACCCAAGATGATGCAAGACCTTCGCGTGGTGTCATTATATATGTCCTAGTATACACCAAAAATAATAAACTTGGAATATGAAAGTTGTGTTGAAAATGTGTTCACAAAAATAAGCTATCTCCTCCAAACATTCCAGGGTTTCGGGACAAATGACCGGTGTTATGGTCAAATCCATGGCATAGTTTGTTTAAATGTGCACATATTCCACACAAACATGCATCTTGGAAGCACGGACAATATTGACGGAGGAAGTTTTCCTTTTCATTGAATAAAGAAACCATTTTCTATTTTCCGCGTGTAAAAATGGGTTTTTTTGTTAAGGACCTACCACAATTATGTTGCAAAACTTGAGAAATAATTTTTTGAAAATACTATACCATGTTTTATGCACAAATAAACAATTTGTTTCATATGAAAAGGTTTCCATAAACCTCTTTTGAAAAACACAAATTTCTGCCGATTCCGTTGGAAACTGATCAAATTTGAACTACATATACTTCATAGTTTGCTCATGATTTTTGGCAAAAATTATTTTTAGGTACAAAACTACCTATTTCATCATAGATACACCAAGAGTTTCTCAATATTCAACCCCTAGCTACGAACGGTCATGCCCACCGTTTTGACTTTTTCCTCAAACCGGTTTAGAAAATTCCAAAAAATTCAAAACGACCCAAAATGATGCAAGACCTTCGCGTGGTGTCATTATATATGTCCTACTATACACCAAAAATAATAAACTTGGAATATGACAGTTTTGTTGAAAATATGTTCACAAAAATAAGCTATCTCCTCCGAACATTCCAGGGTTTCGGGCCAAATGATGGGTGTTATGGTGAAATCCATGGCATAGTTTGTTTGAATGTGCCTATATTCCACATAAACATGCATCTTGGAAGAACGGAAAATGTTGACGGAAGAAGTTTTCCTTTTCACTGAATAAAAAACCGTTTTCTATTTTCCGAGTGTAAAAAATGGGATATTTTTTGTGAAGGACCTACCACAAATATGTTCGAAAACTTGAGAGCTACAATTTTTTAAAATATTAGACCATGTTATATGCACAAATAACCAATTTGTTTCATATGAAAAGGTTTTCATCCACCTCTTTTAAAAAGCACAAGTTTATGCCGATTCCGTTGGAAACTGGTGAAATTTGAACTACAGGTACCTCATAGTTTGCTCATGATTTTTGGAAAAAATAATTTTTAGGTACACAACTACCTATTTTGTCATAGATACACCAAGATTTTCTCAATATTCAACCTCTATCCCCGCTGGAGAAAAACTGACCTTATAGGTCTACACCCGGTAACCGTTAACCCTTTCTTATTTGTTCCGTTTTTGTTCATGCATTTTTTTGAAGAATTTAGCTTGAATAATATGCATGATGATGTATATATGTTTCTCCTTTTCGAAACGAGCTAAAAAACGTCGAAATACGAGTGTGAATGCAAAAGTTATGCTCAAAATGGTGAGTGAGTCAAAAAAAAACTAGGCCGTCGACGTAGCCCAATTTATTTTTTCATTATACGCTAGCATGTCGGTCTACGCCGACGGCCCCGATATTTGTGCCGTCGGCGTATAGAAAGGTTGTCGGCGTATAAAAGTTCTCCCGTAGTGGCTGTTGTTCGAATCTTTGTCGACTGCCATGGTGGACATACTCTTCACAAATACGGCACAAAATAACTGGATCGTCCCCGCATGTTCATTCAAATAATTGCCGAGTGCCTTGGAACTCGTACTCGGCACATAGTTTGGCAGAAATTTTTTGCCTCCACGCCACTTTTCCCCCGCCTCCACAAGGATTGCTTGCCGAGTGCCATAGGGATTACATACTCGTAAATGGTAGACAGAAAACCCCCCTCCCCCTCCACTATAAATAGCCCCTATCCACCACATAATTTTTTCACCTCTCTCAGTGGTCACTCACATGTTCATTAGCTACATGTGTGTTCATTGTCAATACGAATAATCCGGATTCACGGAAGAACGTCCGGTGAGGATGAACTTCGTCCCGAGTGTGGCCATTTTGTGTTGTCCCGCACTCCTGGCGTTGCCAACCTGGAGAAGTGGTGCAGGTGCGCACTGATGGCAACCATGGAAGGTAGCCGGACCCTGGCGTCACCAGCGGAGGTCGTGGTGATGGTGGTTGTGCAGTGCGGTGTAAACCCAAACGTCGTGAAGGTGGAAGTGTGCACGCCGCCATTCGACTTCTTCGTGCGCTTTTGTTCAAGCGAGGACTGTACCATCATCCTTCATGCCTCTAGTAGCCTCGTCTTCAATGGTGTGGCGCTCGTGATGATCCCTGGCATCACGGGCATGGTGGGCGTCCATCAGAGCTGCTGTACCTAACGAAGCTGAGCTTCGAGAGCTTCCCACGAGAGATGTGGGATCCCTAAGCCATGAACCAGTTCATCAACCGGCTTGGTGTGGGCAGGGAGGAGATAGTTTACTTCCATTTAACCAGGTTTCTAGAGGAAAAAAGGATCAACATTCACATGATCAGTGTCATTAGATTCATCATCAGATATAATTTCATATTTTATTTACTTAATATTATATATAAGTTTGGTGGTTGTCTATAAACCTTGTACATCGGTAGTTATATTTTAATATGTAAAATATGGGAAAAACGCAAGTGAAAGCATATGCTGATATGCATCCCTCTCGTCCTTTTTTATCCAAACAAAGGAAGAACAGAATATAGTATTTCTTTGAGCAGACAAAAAACTTTGATGGGAAGATGACAAGAGGAGTAAACACACACAGCATCCCTACACTAAAAGCAAAACAAATTCATGAGCACAACAAACAAACAAAAAAGCACGAGATAAATTTGTTAAAGATAGCTAAGACCATAATTAGGTTAGATGTTATGTTTCGTAATCTAACACGATTGTAACTCAATTGTAATTGTATTCCCGTGTCTCTCTATAAATAATAATAATAATAATAATAACAATAATAATAAAGCAGAAGTGTTTGTGTCTTCCGTCGTGGATTTTACTGGTGTACCACTAAAATTTGAACATAATTATTCACCATTGCCACCCGTAAGTCATACCCGTTCGTTTTTAGATTTTATCGTTTTTCCCTGCCACAAAATCACATAATATGCTAAAACTAATAGGTTCCGGATCTCGTTATTTGAAATAGCTACGATCTAAGTTAAGTCATGATCGTTGATTAGGCAGGAAGACCTTTAAGGAGGTTAAATTGTCAATGGGCAAAGTGTTAGATTTTGGGAGGATCCTTTGTTAGATGTGACTCCACTATCTATGCAATATCCTGCTCTCTTAAATATTGTGCGTAATAAAAATGTGTTGGTAGCAAATGTCCTAGGGCATGAACACCTAAATATTGCTTTTAGGCGTTCTCTGTATGGGGATAAATGGGTTGATTGGTTACATTTAGTTGAGAGACTGATGGCAGTTTCTTTGTTGAAAGAGCAAGATTCTTTTTCATGGAAATTGACAAGCTCGGGAGTCCTCTCAGTAAAATCTCTGTACGAGGATCTTATGAATGGAAATACTAGATTCCTGCATAAGTATCTGTGGAGGTTCCACTCAAGATTAAGAGCTTCATGAGGTTTCTTTACCGTAGGGAATTTCTTACAAAATATAACCTTGTTAAATGAAGATGGAAAGGTTGTAAGAAATGTGTCTTTTGTGATAATAATGAGATGGTGGATCATCTATTTGTTCATTGTGAGTTTTCCCGAAAAATTTTGAGGTTTGTCCATTTTACTTTTAGTATAACTCCTCCAACTAGTGTTATTAATATGTTTGGTACATGGTTGAATGGGGTGGATAAATCTATCAAAACTAGTATACGCATTGCTGTATGTGCTTTTCTTCGGAAATTTTGGAATTGTCGAAATGATGTTATTTCTAACAACTTGTTTGTGGGACACTTTTTGCAAGTGGTTCACCGGGCTACGAGTTGTATCCATACGTGGGCTTACCAACTGCCAAAGGACCAGCGTGGTTGCTTGGATGCCGGATGCTCTCGGTTGATGGCGGTCGTACGGGCTATCATCAACAGTGGTGGAGGTTGCACACTAGACCGCTACAATGGATAGTAGTCTAATGATGCTGTTTTTTCGGTGGCTTATCGTTGTCTCTGTTCTTTCTGATCGTTGAGTTGTAATAAGTTATTTTTGATACTAGCTCTAGGATACTTTTTATTAATATAAAATCTATGTGCATTACTCTGATGCAGAGGGTGGGATTAGCCATTTCAAAAAATCAGATGAAATAACATGTAAAATCAAAATTGTTCATTTTTTCGAGCCGAACAACTTTTTCTTGTATGTGATTTTAGTCCGAGGTAATTTACATCCTCAAATCTGTAAAATACGTATGAGTCGATTCTGACTGATTCGGACCCAATACAAAAAATATTTAAGTCAGAGGATAAAAAGACATCAAGAAGAATTCAAACATAAAAACATATAAACAAAAGTTCTTCGTTTTTTAGGCGAACAAAATTGTCTTTTGGCGATTTCAATCCGAGAAATTTTAGGTTCCACTTGTCCGCAAGTGAAAAAGGAGCTCTGTAAACATGCCCACATGTTTATGGAGTGAAGTTTCGATAATAAATAATACGAACATGGAGCATCAATACTTACTCATTAAACACTAAAGTGTTCTAAAATACAACTTTATCTGATATAACTTCTTGAGAACAAGTAATTATACAATGACATGTAGAGATAAAGCAACTTGAAAACTTATTGAGTCATGGCAAATTGTGTTCTTGGTCAGAGAACAATTGCAAATCAATGTTATATTTCCATAAGTGTCTATGAAAGAGTTATATGTTTGAAGAATAACATATGCATCAATTATAAAATAAAATTTCCATGAGTTAGGAACTCTCAGGATTATATTCTCATAAAGAAAGTGAAAATGTTGACGCAAGAAGAAGATGCTAGTTTAGCAAAACTCAACTTTCAAGTTATTTTCCATGAGGGTAAGGTCAATTACAATAAAACATGATGAAACACATTGTTGAAATATATAAGAATGTATCTCAACTCAATATTAAATGTTTGCTTGTGGAGAATAGAAGGAATGGGTAAACGGACTCAACATACAAGTAAAGCATGGGCCCTTCGCAGGGGTAAGTAGGGATTAATCATGTGTTAGAGCTTTTCATTTTGAATACATATAGGGGATGAAAAAATAAATTTTGAGAGGTGTATGTTTGGTGTCAACGAATGCTAACAGATAACTCAATAATTTCCCATGCTAAACAAACTTTCAAGAGCGGATCCTATAGAGAAACGAGAACGTTCCTCTTATCCTTTATTTATCACAAGCAAAGTTTGAATGATTTCTAAGGAACAAAGTGTGAAAGGGTGCTTATTGGTTATTGTTGTTGTTTATCTTTTGTACTCTGGGCACCCGTTTGCCTGCTATTTTCGCCATATTAAGGACAATCACATTATGCATGCAAGTCAAGAGTAAACTTGCTCAACATGGGAAATAAAGAACTACCTACCACTACCTCATGAGCTAAAAACAGAGGCACACATAAGGAGTAATAATTATAATTTTTAATATTTAAAGTTATCACACGGAAAAATTACTTGAAATGGCAGGGAAATACCATGCATGGGTAGGTATGGTGGACATAAATGGCAAGGATAATGGCTCAATGTTTGAATGCACGAGTAGAGCTCATACTCAGTACATGTTTTAGGCTAGCAAAGGCTTTTTAGAAAACACACAGTGTTGAGAGATAAACTATGCAACAAGATAAAACATGAAGTATTAAGTTGACTTGATTGCCAGCATAACACTTCAATCATAAGAAGATAAACTTAAACACTTAAAAGTATGAAAAATGTCTATGATAATATATCTCCATGTGTATACGTTTTCTTTGTTCAAAGTGTCTAATAATTGTTACTATGACCAATGCTATGTTTGCCAATATTCAATAAATTTTGAATGCTACACCCAATGTAAAGCCACTACTTCTTGCAAGACCAACATATAAGATTGATTACAACTGATAGAATACAAAGTGCAGCAAAGTAAAAGGAAGACTTCGATCTCATTAATATTCCATAATAAATCACATCGCACCAATGGATACAAAGCTCACTCAAAAAGTAGTGACGGCCCATACTGCAAACAACCATCCTATAAAATAACTTCTCGAATCATGATAAGACACACAACCATAAAAATAAAATTTATAATAGATAAGGATATCGGGGAAGCTCCCCCAAACTTGAAGCAAGACGAGGGAGTGCCATTACCCATGGTAATTAAGCTTCGTCTCTTGGCGGTTCATCTTCCCCTTCTTTATCTTCTAACTTCCAAGGTAAGGGATTCACGCCAACGAAAGAAGACTCGGTCTCTATGGTCTTGAAACTTGCAGCAAGACTCATGCGCTTAAATCTAAGTGCATACTCACAATTTTGGTTTTGCATGTCATATATTTGTGGTTGTAGATAAGGGGTTCCTTTGCCAAGAAGAAAAATATGCTCCCACAACTTCTTGATTTCTATCTTATGGAATCAATGAGCTCTGAAATTATATGATGATTCACTTCTTCTACATGTTCCACAATCTTTTTGCACTTGAGCACTACCTTCTGCACTTCTTCCAACCTAGTCTTCTCATCTCCTTCCTTATTTGGTTCCTCTAGATGTTTCTTATGGAGAATACCATCCTTCAGCTACAAAGTTTGGGGATGCTTCTTCAACTCAGCAAGATAGGGGTTGATCAAATTATTGAATAATTTGTTCTTGTTGGAGCTTTGAGGAGTCATGGTGGCTATGGTTTAGCATATTTTTCCTATTAGAAATAACTCGAAACAAAACAACACGAGAACACGAGATATGGTCCTAGGGAAATCCGGGGATTATATAATAAAATTATCCATAACAAAAGGAAGGTAACAATTCAACAAAGAGTCAAAGGCGAGCTCCAAGGAGCCCAGGCAGGTTGGGGGCGGCTAGGGCTGGGCCCCCGGCCTTAGGTCGCGTGGCTTCTCCGGAGTCCGTCTCCGGCTCTTTTTTACTCCAAATTTTTACCCTAAAAACAATTAATATAAACTTTTACAACTTTTTGTGGAGTTTTTCTTATCGTAGCACTCACCTCTTCCTTTTTTTGGTTCTGGATGCTTGCAGTAATCAATTTGTATATACTCTTCCGGAATGATCGCTTGTATGATATGAGCTTCCACGTCAAAGGTATCACCAGAAATATAGTTCTTGAGTGTTTAGCCATCAACCACGTGTGGTTTGGTACCTTTTAGGTTTTTGATCTTGATAGCACCAAACTGGTAGACTTCTTCGACAACATGTGGTCCTTCCCACTTGGAGAGGAGTTTTCCTAGAAAAAAATACGAAATGCGACCAATAGAAAAGTACTTTGCTCCCAACATTAAATTCTCGCTTCAAAATTCTTTTATCATGCCACCTCTTTACCTTTCATTTCAAAAATATGGCATTCTCATAGGCTTCTCTTCTCCATTCATCTAGTGGGCTCATGTCAAGAAATATTATCTCACCATCAAGTTTAAAATCATATTTCAGTTGTCTAACAACCCAATAAGCCTTGTATTCTAACTCAAGATGTAAATGTCAAGCCTTCTCATAAACCATTTTATACTGATACATACCCCTAGGGTTTTTATAAGAAGTTCTATAATCCCACAAAGCATCCAATTCTTCCTAGATTTAGTAACAGTCTTTTGCAAGATCAATTTAATTTATCTATTTGTTAATTTTACTTGACCACTAGTTTTAGGATAATAGGGTCAAGAAACTTTATGATTAACGTCATATTTTCTAAAAGAATCATAAATAAAATGAGAACATCCATCGTTCATGAGATATCTAGGCATGCCAAACCTAGGAAAAATATTTTTTTATGAATTTTCAATGATATTTCATGATCAACACTTTTAGTGGGTATAGTTTCTACCCATTTTAATAATATAATCAACATCAACAAGGATATGATTATTACCATGAGAAGTAGTGAAATAACCCATAAAGTCAAATCCCTAACAATAAAAGGGTTCAATGACAAGAGAATAATCCATACGCATTTCATTACGTTTACTAATATTACCAACCCGTTGATATTCATCACAAGATAGGATACAAAATTAGAAGCTTTAAAGAGAGTAGACAAATAAAAACTTGATTGTAATACCCTGTGTGCGGTCCTTTCACTAGCATTATGTCCACCATAAGTACTATTATGAAACTTTCTCAATATATGTTCTTGTTCATGCTCCGACAGACACCTCCTCACAATCCCATTTACTTCTTATTTATATAAGTGTGATTCATCCCAGAAGTAATCCCTCAAATCATGAAATAATTTCTTCCTCTGTTGATACGTGATACTTGGAGGCAAATACGTAGAAACAATAAAGTTAGTGTAATCAGCATAACAAGGACTTTCATGAGAGCTCCCCCAATTACAGCAACTGGTTCATCAGGTAAACTATCATTTATGGGAATAGGATCATATGGTATGTTTTCTAGTCTAGACAAATTATTAGCAACAGGTTTGCTAGCAGCCTTTCTATTGGCCATATGCAAGTCAAATTCATGCAACAAGAAAACCCATCTACTGAGCCTAGTCTTAGCATCTTTCGTTTCCATAGTATATTTAATAGCATCATGATCAGTGTGAATAGTAATTTTAGAATCAACGATGTACTGCATAAATTTATCACACACAAAAACGATAGCTAAAAAACACTTTTTCAGTAGTAGCATAATTATTTTGAGAACTATCCAAAGTTTGCCCAGCGTAATGAATAACACTGAGCTTATTATCAATTCTTTTTCCCAAAAGAGCTCCTACAGTGAAATCACTGTCATCACACATAACTTCCAAAGGTAAATTCCAATCAGGTGGTTGCACAATAGGAGCAGTTGTGAGAGATTTCTTAAGAATCTTGAAGGCTTCCTTTACAATCATCATCAAAAACAAAAGGGACATCTTTTCAGAGAAGATTAGTAAGAGGCCTCGAGGTTTTAGACAAAAACCTTAATAAATCTCCTATAGAAACCAACATGATCAAGAAAATTGCGCATACCTTTAATTTCCCTTAGATAGGGCATTATCTCAATAGCTTCAATTTTAGCTCTATTGACCTTGATACCTATTTCAGAAATTATATGTCCAAGAACAACACCTTCAGTAACCACAAATGAAATTTCTGCCAATTCAGTACGAGATTAGTTTCCTCATGTCGCTGCAAACTTTGTTAAGATTATGGAAGAAATTGTAAAAAGAAGGGTCATAGACAAAAAAAAATATCGCCATGAATACTTCCACGATCTCCTCACAAAAACCACGAAAAATAGAATACATGCATATTTGAAAAGTAGCTGGACCATTACATATCCCAAAAGGCATATTTCTATAAGCATAAGTACTATAAGGACAAGTAGAAGTGGTTTTCTCTTAATCTTGAGTACGAACAGGTTTTTGAGAGAAAATAGAATAACCATATAAGTAGCAAAAATGGGTGTTCTTCGATAACTTTTCTATGATTTGATTAATAGAAGGTAATGGATAATGATATTTCTTAGTAGTTTTATTTAATTTTCTATAATCAATGCACATTCTATAACCAACTACAGTTATTTGAGGAATAAACTTATTTTCATCATTAGGAACAATAGTCATACCTCCCTTTTTAGGAAAACAATGAACATGATTCACACATCTACTATCAGCAATAGGATAGATTACACTTGTTCAGTAAGTTTCAATATTTCATTTCTTACCACATCTTTCCGTTTTGATATTCAACTGGCGTTGGTGATCAACTAGTAGCTTTGCATCAGGCTCAACATTAATTGAATTCTGGCACAATAATGGGGCTGAGACCATTAAGATCATTCAAGGTGTACCCACTAGCCGCACGGTGCTTCCGAAGTAGTATTTCTAATATATTGTCTTCTTCCTGTCCTGAAAGGTTAGAATTGATAATAACATGATATATTTATTTTCCATCTAAATAGGCATATTTGAGTGTGTTGGGAATGATTTTAAGATTAAACACATGATCTCCCTTTGGAGGAGTAGGTGTCCCTAACGTCTCCATGGGTAAATTATGCTTGAGCATTAGCTTGTTGGTCGGGGGGGGATATCCTTTAATTTGTCTCTTTCCTGCATACACATATCATTTTCTTGGTCCTCCATAAATTGTTGTAAAGCTTCATTGGGAGGGGCACCAATAGAGGTAATATCTAAATAACAAAATCGTCATTAGGTAATTTCTTATCATGACTTTGTATAGCAAAATTGGAGAAATTAAACTCATAAGGCTCACCGTCAAATCTAAATTTAAAAAATATTTTATTTTTATTAAAATCTATAAGAGCTCGATAATTATTAAGAAAAGTATAATGGACAAATTTTATCGTCAACTGAACCAAGTGTTAAGAAATCACTAGGATACTTTACCTTACCACATAAAACTTCAACATATCTTACGATACCCATTGGTGAAATTGTGTCTCTATTAGAAAATTGGATAATCACATTAATATCTTCAATATCACAAGATGCAATTTCTTTATGACTTCCTGATACGTCGACCAAAACGTATCTATAATTTTTCATTGTTTCATGCTACTTTTATACCTTAGTCACTTGTTTTATATTAAGTTTTATTATTTATTTGGACTAACATATTAATAGTTGCAAAAGTGCATAAGTTCTTGTTTTACACTTTGATGTGTATAAATTAATTGTAAATTTGCTAAAAAAATGCAAAAGGAGCCTTGTTGGAGTTGAACTCTGATTTTTATGAAATTTGTCTACCAACAATTTATAGAGATTGTCAGTTTGATCCCCAAAGACGACGGGTAATTGGAAAAGCTAATCCCACAAAAGAATAGGAAATTTTACTGCACTGATTTTGAACTAAACATACGTCCAAAACGGAGTTTGGATGCGACTTGTGTACCCGTTTTACTGGAGGAAAAATATCTGACTATGGGATTACGAGAATTTGTTGACATGATTGACTCCAAATCGGTGGATTCGGGCAAACCATCCATTGGGGCCTCATGGTGGTGAGAGGGGTCCGTAGGAAGGTTCTATAGGTGTCCAAGATCCATAGGATCAAAAGGTCATTCATCGAAGGACCATAGATCATCACAGAGGCAGATATAAGTAGAGAAAAACCGTAATTTTCAGGGAGACACCAAAAGCCTTGATTTTGCCTCCTACATTTATTTCATATCCTTGGGGAAGGGCTCATCTACAGCACCAAGGAGTGGCGCTCCCCCTTGATGATCAGCTGTGTTGGAGGTATGTCCTAGATACAATAATATTCAGTTATTATTCTATCTATACGTTAAGAAAAGTTTATATCATCATGCTACAACCGCTATATCACATGAAAAGTGAGTTTGCAAAGAAAAACCGGTGTGCGGGTGTGACGACATAAACAAATAAGAGCTCGTAATCTTGTCTCTAAGATTAGCTTGTGTTTTGTGAGATGATCACATTTCTTGATCTCGGACTTAGAACAAAGTCTAGCAAAACATGGGAGTTTATTGTTAGGGTAACAATAGTACTGAGCCGATCCAAGTGTATGTTGTTGCTAAAAGAGAGTAAACAATCAGCATATATTTTAGCAAATACATATGAATTTAAAATTTGCTATAATTCCTATGATATGAGGATATCTAGTGATCGCATGATCGAAAGTTATACTTTGGTTATCATTAAACGTCTTGCCGTAACTGGGGACTATAACAGTGATGCCTGGGTATGACCTAGAAAGTGTAATGGAACTGAGATCGTTTAATACTAGTACTTAACTGCTCTATAGACGATAGAGAGATACATTCTCTGGGCCTTCTCAGTATCATCGATGACATATCGTCCGGCCAGATATAGTGTGGTCTCATCATAGAGTCCTCGTGGATATGGATGAGAAAAGAGAACGATGTCGAAAAACGAGTTATATGTGTTATGATCAAAGAGTTTGATCAGCACATACTCTCACCTCGTGATATCACTGTTATCGTGAAGTTAAGGTAATAAGTACAATGAGTAACTTATAAGGTTCCCTCGTACATCGGGAACACACAGGATCAATCATGGACGCCCATGGTCCCGCTGTTGGTTATTATTCGGTAAGTGCCCGAACATGTCTGCCTGTTATCTAGCCTTCACGGGTCACACACTTAAGATGTGCCAACCTTTTATTGAGAAATAATATGTTTTTATTAGTGTTATGAATTTTTTATGTTTGTTTCAATATCATAGAAACAAGTACGGTGTCAATCAGAGTTGTTTTTGCGAAGTTACTATAAGAGAGAAATTATGCTGGTGTTTGGTATAATTTATATGAGAACCTACGGAGGACATGAGATGTCCTGGGGTGTTATAAATGAGTATATAACATTGTTAGATAATATCGAAGATTTTATCTATAGGGGTAACTGGATTCCGGAAGAGTTCCGGGTGACTTTCCTTATATGAAATCAGTAACGGATAGGGAAGTTTTCCCCCTATGGGCAAAACCTAATTTTAGGATTTGCAAGGTGGGGCCCTGTACGTCCATTTTGCATCACTATTTTATATCATAATTTTCTATTATTCATCGATATATTTATGTTATGATGCATATCTTATGTTATTTTATGTAATTTTGCATGTTTTATAATTTTTGGAGAATAAACACCGGGACCAGGAATCTGATGGAAAAAGCACCATCGAGATACCATATTTCAAAATATCATAAGAAGAAGGGGGACATCCGGGGGTTCCTAAAAGTTCAGAGGAGGAACTCAACCAGAAGGAGAGCCAGAGGGGGGCCACCAGGGGCCCACATCTAGGGGTGGCGTGCCCCCTGGCCGCGCCACCTAGGGGTGTGGCCACCCTGGCCCACCTCTGGGGGGTCATCTTTGGCATGCATGGCCCCGAGGGAACCCTAAGCCTCATTCCATCCTCGAAGAATTATTCCGCCGCCGCCACATGGTGGAAAACACCAGAGAGAGAAAAGCTCTCTCGCAGGGAGAAATCTGATGGGGAAATTCCTGTCCGGAGAGGGGAAATTACCGCCATCGTCACCGTCATCACTCCGGGCATCATCAAGATCATCATTATCATCATCACCACCAGCACCATCACCCTCATCATCCACTTTCATCCCGCTGTAAAAATTTGGGTCCTGTATCGTTGTTTTGCATTAGATCTCTATCCCGGTGTGGATTACTTGTTAGTAGTTGATGCTTGTGAGATTTATCGGTGTTTGCACTTTATGACCAGATTGTGATCATCCATTATATCACCTCTAATAATGATCCATATGATGTGTTGTGAGTAGTTCATGTTGTTCTTGAGGACATGGGAGGAGTCAAGTTGTTAGTAGTGAAGTAATGTTGAATAATATTTAATGTTTGATATTTAAGTTGTGGTGTTATTCTTCTAGTGGTGTCATGTGAACGTCGACTACATGATACATCACCATTTATGGGCCTAGGGGAATGCATCGTGTATTTGGCTACTAATTATGGGGTTTCCGGAGTGACAGAAACCTAAACCCCTTTAGGAAACCATTACACGAGGGGGCATAGGATCCCGAAGTTTAAAGTTGTGGTTAGATTTATTTCTTAATTACTTTCTTGTAGTTGTGGATGCTTGCAAGGGGTATAATCACAAGTATGTATTAGTATAGGATGGGACGGTACATTAGCATAGGTTCACCCACACAACACTTATCAAAACACCTAAAATTATTCAGCTGCATGGAACAAAAGCACTTGACAGAAACCTCCCGTGTGTCCTCTAGAACGTTTGTTAATCATAACTAAACTCACCGTATTTTCCTTTGATAAATAAAGGATTGGGCCACTTGCTGCAATTATTAGTACTGCATTTTATTTACTCGCACTTTATTTATCTGCAACATCAAAAACCTCTACAAATCTATTTTCCAGTATTTTTTTTTTAGATAAAAGGTAAATTTTATTACCCGACTTTGAGTTAACAAAGCCAACAGTTCACAAACAGCAAGCCACAACACACGAATCCGAAAGACAAGACAGGGGCTGGGCAATACAGCTTAGCCGACTAGCGAAAGAAATAAAAAACGGAAGCTGCCACGACGCCATCAGGTCGCCAGCAAGAGAGCTCGAGGAGGAAGGCAGGTGGCATGGATCTCCTTAAGCTTGACAGTGAGCCATCTAGCGCCCTCCCGATCCGACGGCTTCATGAGCGGCGTCCAAACCTGAAGAAAAAGCATGGTTTTGAAGATAACGTCAGCCGGGTGATTAATACACTTCTTAGCAATTGTGAGTTTATTCCGCACATTCCATAAAGCCCACGATTGAGCAAGGAAAAGACACCACACTAATCTACGGGCCCTCCCGGAAATCAGCTGCAATTTGACAAAAAGTTGGGCAAAGTTGGTGGGGCCCCAATCCCTCCCCAGGATTTGACGCATCACCGCCCAGGCAAAGCCAGCTATAGAACACGTGAAGAACATATGGGAGGCATCCTCATGAAGACCACACAGCGCACAGTTGCCATCCGAAGGCCCCCGCCTTGTCACCAACTGTGCACCCGAGGGAAGTCTGTCCAGAATAAGCTGCCAAGAGAAAATCTTGATCTTCAACAGAACTCTGGCCTTCCAAATATCACGGAAGCAGGCCACAGTCGCCCCTTGGGCTAACACCTTATACATAGAGCGAACCGAGTAGCTGTGAGACGGGTCAAGGGTCCACCTAATTGCATCTGGTTCGGAGGAGAGTGTGGTCGCGGAGATGATCCCCATCACTTCTCCCCACAATCTCCCCCCGACAGGGTCGAGGGAGCGCCTAAAACGACATCCCTCACGAACCACCGCATTCACCGAAGCCGACGTGTCTTCGCAGATGCTAAAGAGGGAGGGGAAAGAGTCCTTAAGGGGGCCTGCCCCGTGCCACCAGTCCAGCCAGAACTTAGTGCGTCTACCGTCGCCTACCTCATGTCTAGCCCCCAGTTTGAAGAGATGTTTAATCTGATGAAGACTTTTCCAGAACGTCGAGCCCCCCTGAGCTCGAGAAGAAAAGATATCGCCCGTCTCGGTATACTTGGCTCTTAACAGGGTTGCCCAGATGGAGGAGTCCATCTCATAGAGCTTCCAAACCCATTTTAACAACAGCGCCTTATTCCTGTGACGCGAATTCGTCAGCCCTAGCCCCCCACACTCCTTAGGGCGACACACCGAGGGCCAGTTCACCATATGATACTTGCGGTTCGGCCCCGAGCCTTCCCAGAAAAACCTCGCGCGGATAGAGTCGAATTGGACGTGTACTCCCTCCAGGAGTAGGAACAGCCCCATAGCATAGGAGGGCAGGTTATCTAAGCAAGAGTTCGACAGAATAAGGCGGCCGCCAGAGGATAGGAACCTGCCCATCCAGGGTTCAACCTTGGCGCCAAGTTTCTGAACCAGGAACGCCCACTGTTCAACGGTGAGTTTGCGATCCGCGATCGGGAGACCAAGATAAATGAACGGAAGTGTACCCAACTTACAGTTCAGCTGTCTGGCGACCCGGATCTGAGCCTCACTATCCTGTCCTAGCACAAAAACTTCACTCTTGTGATAGTTAATCTTCAAACCCGACATGTTCTCGAAACACATGAGTAAGAATTTCAGATGGGCTATGCCGGCGGGGGAGTTTTGGATCAAAATAATGGTGTCGTCCGCATATTGCAGGTGAGACACTCCCCCGGGAACGAGATGGGGCACAACCCCCTGGATGTGACCCGCCGCACAGGCAGCTGAGAGAATCGCCGATAAACCCTCAGCAACATAGTTAAAAAGAAGAGGGGACAGAGGGTCCCCTTGGCGCACTCCGCGCTTATTACGAAAAAACGGTCCCATCTCCCCGTTGATGGAAATCGCCGTTTGCCCCCCAGCTACCAGCTGGGAAATCCGATGGACGAAGCCGGAGTCGAAGCCTTTCCTACGCAACACTTCTAACAGGAAGTCCCAGTTTACCCGGTCATACGCTTTCTCGAAGTCTAGTTTCCAGTATTTACAGTTATTCCTTCATCGAAACTGCTTGTCAACACCTTCTGCTCCTTGTTGGGTTCGACACTCTTATTTATAGAAAGTACTACGATACACCCCCTATACTTGTGGGTCATCAAGACTATTTTCTGGCGCCGTTGCCGGGGAGTGAAGCGCTATTGGGAAGTGGAATTGATAAAGGAAGCTTCTATTGTAAGTGTTGTTTTTATTTCTGTCTACTGCTTTATTACACTAAGTTTGGAACTCCTTTTGAGTCTTTATTTGTGGGCACTGCTGCCACTGCTAGGGTAGTAAGTGACCCACCGCCTGATGATTTGGATCCTTATAAAATACCTATAAAGATTGTTAAACATGTTATGGATAGCTGCTATTCAGGTGATGGAAATGTCCATCCTGGTGATCATTTGCTCTTTTTACATGAATTATGCGAGTTGTTCAAGTATGCAGGTATTACAATGAGCCAAATGAAGAGGAAATTATTTTCTGTATCATTGATAGGCCGAGCCGCTGAATGGCTCAAACTGCTGAAAAATAGCCAGACTATTGAATGGGAGGAAATTGTACCTCTCTTTTATTCTAAATTTTATCCTCCAAGTGAAATCCATAGAGATCGGAATTATATATATAATTTTTTGGCCTCATGACGGAGAGAGCATTGCCCAAGGATGGGGAGATTGAAGTTAGTAATGCTCAAATGCCCCATTCATGAGCTCCCCAGTAGTATCGTTATTAATAATTTCTATGCAAGGCTTCTTCTTCATGATAAGGATTTATTGGATGCTTCTTGTTCTGGATCATTTACACATATGAAGGATGAAGCTAAATGGGATCTTCTTGACCGTATTCAAGAAAACACTCAAGCATGGGAGAATGACAAATCTAGAAAGTCAGGTACAAATTATGACTATGAATGCATTAAAACCTTTATGTCATCTGAGGATTTTCATAATGTTAGTGTTGTTTATGGTCTTGATTCTCAAGTTGCTGCAAACTTGTATAAGGCCTTTTCTTCTTACATTGATATTCCTAAAAAGGAATGGGACAAGTACCATGCTCCTTATAAATGTACTGTTAATTGTGTTCCAGCTAGAGATATAGAAGTTCATACTGTCGATTCTATTGTGCCTGAACCTTATATTGAGAAAATGCCTTTCCATGCTAAGATAAAATAACACTCTATGTTAGCTAGTGTGATTAATAAAAGTGCAAAGAAACTTGTAGAACCTGAGGAACAAATAACTGTAGAACCTACAGTAGCAATAGTAAAGGACCTTGTTTCTGAAAATGTAGAAGAGGGACACATTATATTTTGTGAAGATGCTTCTAATATTGTCTCTCATCCTAGTAAATCTAGGAAACCTAGTTTTCTTGTGCTATCTGTTAGGATAGGTGATCATTGTTATTATGGTTTATGTGATATTAGTGCTCTCTCCCACAACCCCGTTTTCACGGTTTAGGCTGCTCCCATTTCGCTCGCCGCTACTACGTGAATCGCTTTTGCTTTCTTTTCCTCTGGCTACTAAGATGTTTCAGTTCGCCAGGTTGTCTCTTGCCTGCTCATGGATTCAGCAGGCAGTTTAAAAGGTTGGCCTATTTGGTGTTCTCGTGAACTTGAAGACATTGATGTGATTATTCAACTTACTAACCGGGAAACTATTTCTCCAATTGGTATTGTTAGAGATGTGGAGGTCTTATGTGGTAAAACTGAATATCCTGCTAATTTTCTAGTACTAGGCACTCCTCCTATTATATGTGCTAGTGATACTTGTCCTATTATATGTGCTAGTGATACTCCTCTTTACTAGACATGTGCTAGTGATACTTGTACTATTATATTCGGTAGACCTTTCTTAAATACTTCTAGTGCTGTTATAGATTGTAAAAAGGAGAAAATCCTTACAAAGTTTGATGGAGAATCTTATGAGTTTTAATTTCTCCAAATTTGCTAAAACACCCTATGAAGCTGAATTACCTAATGAAAATTATAGAGTTGTACAGTTGGCTGCTATTGCTCTTGCTCCTAACAATCCTTTGCAGCAATACATGGAAGACCACGAAAGTGATGTATTTATGGAAGAAAGGAATGAAATTGATGAGATTTTCCTACATCAGCCAGCAATGCTGAAACATAATTTCCTTGTGGAAGACTTGGGTAAAACATTACCACCCAAGGAAGATCCTGTTTTTATTTAAAGCCTTTGCCAGATAATCTTAATATGCTCATATTGATGATAAGAAATTACATCCTGTTATTATTAGTTCTCAACTTTCTGATAAAGAAGAGGAGAGATTATTGGGAATATTGAAGAAACATAGAGGTGCTATTGGTTATACTCTTGATGATTTGAAGGGAATTTATCCTACTATATGTCAGCATGCTATTAATATTGAGACTGATGCAAAGCCAGTTGTTGAACATCAACGCCGTTTAAATCCTAAAATGAAGGATGTGGTAAGAAATGAGGTATTGAAACTCCTTGATGCTGGAATTATTTATCCTATCGCTGATAGTAGATGGGTTAGTCATGTGCATTGTGTCCCTAACAAAGGAGGGATGACTGTTTTGCCAAATGAAAATAATGAACTCATTCCTCAAAGAGTAGTAGTTGGTTATAGGATGTGCATTGATTTTAGGAAGGTTAACAAAGTCACTAAGAAAGATCATTATCCTTTGCCTTTTATTGATCAAATGTTAGAAAGCTTGTCTAAGAAAAATCATTTTTGCTTTCTTGATGGTTATTCTGGGTTTTCTCAAATTGCTGTTAAAAATCTCGATCAAGAGAAAACAACTTTCTCTTTTCCTTATGGAACCTATGCTTATAGACGTATGGCTTTTGGTTTATGTAATGCTCCTACAACTTTTCAAAGATGCATGTCTGCTATCTTTCATGGTTTTTGTGAAGAAATTGTGGAGGTTTTCATGGATGATTTCTCCGTCTATGGAACTTCCTTTGATAATTGTTTGCAGAATCTTGATAAAGTTTTGCAGAGATGTGAGGAGACTAATCTTGTTCTTAACTAGGAGAAATGTCATTTTATGGTTAATGAAGGAATTGTTCTTGGACATAAAATCTCTGAAAGAGGTATTGAAGTTGATAGAGCTAAAGTTGAAGCTATTGAGAAAATGCCCTGTCCCAGGGATGTTAAAGGTATTCGTAGTATTCTTGGTCATGCTAGTTTCTATAGAAGGTTTATCAAAGATTTCTCCAAAATATCAAAAAATCTTACTAATCTTCTTCAAAAAGATGTACCATTTGTTTTTGATGAAGATTGTAAAGAAGATTTTGAAATTTTAAAGAATGCTTTAATACCTGCCTCTATTGTTCAACCACCTGATTGGAATTTAGCGTTTGAAATTATGTTTGACGCTAGTGATTATGCTGTGGGTGTTGTTCTTGGACAGAGGATAGATAAGAAGTTAAATGGCATTCATTATGCTAGTAAAACTCTTGATGCTGCTCAAAAGAATTATGCTACAACTGAAAAAGACTTCCTAGTTGTAGTTTTTGCTTGTGATAAATTTAGGCAGTATATTGTTGATTCTAAAGTTACTATTCATACTGATCATGCTGCTATTAAGTACCTTATGGAAAAGAAAGATGCTAATCCTAGGCTTATTAGATGGGTGCTTCTCTTACAAGAGTGTTAATTATTTACATATTGTGGATAGGAAGAGTGCTGAAAATCCTGTTGCTGATAATTTGTCTAGATTAGAAAATATCTCTGATGACCCTATTCCTGTTAATGATAGTTTTCCTAATGAACAGTTAGCTGCAATAAAAGTGAGCTCTCAAGAGAGTACATGGTATGCTGATTATGCTAACTTTATTGTTTCGAAGTATTTGCCTCCTACCTTTACAGCTCAGCAAAGAAGAAAATTATTCTATGATTTGCGGCATTATTTTTGGGATGACCCACACTTATATAAAGAATGTGTTGGATGTATTATGAGAATATGTGTTCCTGAAAACGAACAAGAGATATTGAGAAAATGTCATAGTAGTGCTTATGGAGGACATCACGCTGGAGATAGAATTTCACATACGGTTCTACAATCAGGTTTTTATTGGCCTACTCTCTTTAAAGATGCTAGAAAATTTGTTTTATCTTGTGATCAATGTAAAGGGGTTGGAAATATTTCTAGACGTAATGAAATGCCTATGAATTATTCTCTTGTTATTGAACCGTTTCATTGTTGGAGTTTTGACTTTATGTGTCCTTTCCCTCCTTCAAAAGGCTACACTCATATTCTTGTTGCTATTGATTATGTTACTAAATGGGTAGAAGATATACCTACTAAATGTGTTGATGGTGAAACCACAATAAAAATGCTTAAAGACATCATTTTCCCTAGGTTTGGTGTTCCTAGATATCTTATGACTGATGGGGGTTCTCATTTTATTCATGGTGGTTTTAGAAATACTCTTGCTAAATTTGATGTTAATCATAGAATTGCCTCACCCTATCATCCTGAAACTAGTGGGCAAGTAGAATTATCAAATAGAGAAATCAAATCTATCTTGCAAAAGATTGTTAACAAATCTAGGAAAAATTGGGCTAAGAAATTAAATGATGCTCTGTGGGCTTATAGAACAGCTTACAAAAATCCCATGGGCATGTCTCCTTATAAAATGGTTTATGCAAAAGCTTGTCACTTCCCCCCTAGAATTTGAACACAAAGCTTATTGGGCAGTGAAATACCTAAATAGAGATTTTAAATTTGCTGGTGAGAAAAGGCTGCTGGACTTAAGTTCTTTAGATGAATGGAGGAGTGTAGCATATGAAAATTCTAAGCTCTTTAAAGAGAAAGTTAAAAGTTTGCATGATAAGAGAATTATTAAAAGATAATTTCATGTTGGTGAGAAAGTGCTATTGTATAGGTCTCGTCTCAGATTTTTTGCAGGAAAATTACTCTCGAGATGGGAAGGACCTTTTGTTATCGAAGAGGTATAGCGTTCGGGGAAATTAAAATTGTTTCCATTGAAGACAACTCCTCACAAGTGGTGAATGGCCAAAGACTCAAGGATTATATCTCCGGAGATCCTTATAATGTTGATTGTATTCACGCCATGATCCCGGAGGAGTTTATTAAGAAGCATATTTCAGAAACTGCAGAGTCAGTTTTCGAATAGGTAAGAGTTTTGCTAAGAAAATGTTCGCGAAACATCTTCCAACTCATATTTTTACTATTTTTAGAAAATATGAAAAATTATGAGCCAGAAACGAGAGGGGGACGGAGCCCGGAGGCTCCACACCATAGGGTGGCGCGAGCCCACCCCTGGCCGCGCCAGCCCATGGTGTGGGTGCCCCGGAGCTCCTCTCCGACTCGTTTTCGACCTGGACTTTCCTTCCGTTATGAAACTTTTTTCTATATAATCGCCATGACCCCCCGAGGTTCATATATCGTTTTGTCGTCGGGTCTCTGTTTCGAGTTGTTTCTGTCAGGATCTGGTTTTGGTTTTAGAAGCATCATGGTCTCCACCAACGACAACAAGGGGAAGGGACCAAAGGAAGATGATGTCCAAGACCTGAAGCCGGAGGAGGAGATCGAGAGTGGAGCTGAAGGAGATGTAGAGGGAAACCCACGAGTGCGTCCACGCGCCACCGTCGCAAGAATTAGGGTGGTTGCTAACCCCTTGAAGCTCAAGAGAAACGCCCGGATGAGCACTGGAGGGAAGGTTCCACGTCACTCCCTAGCTTCGAAGACACCTGCTGCTACTTCCACACATTAATTCATGATTATCAGTGCAAAAAGGTGCCCAATAGGGATTTGCCCTCTATGTGGGATATGAATCGTTCTAACCGTGTAGATGAAGGAAGCTCTCAACCTAAGGCAGAGTGGGGGAAAAATCTTGGTGGCTGGGATTCACCGTCTGACAGGCATGCAAACTGTATTGATTGCAATACGAAGGTGATGAATATGCTTATGTTCGCGATTGAAGATCTAAAGAAATCAATTGATAAGCTCATCGAGAAGGATTGACCACCACCACCGAAGAATTTATTCGTCATGGGTATTGGCATCCCCTCGGCTTGTTCCAAGCTTGGGGGGAGTGCAACGGTATCACATCACTATCTTTCATCTTTTTTACTTTTTCAGTAGAGTCAAGTCACGAGTAGAGATGTTAGCATATAGGACAGTTTGTAGTATGTAAGTGTCTCTCCCTAGTTGGTTATCGTTGTATCCGTTGGTGTGAGTTGTCGGTTCGAAATATTAATGAGAAGTTTCCTCATTTACTTTCTATGCACTCTAGAGATCATCAAGTTAATCTAGTTGGTTTTGGCAAACTTAGCTTGGGTCAGCAGAAATAATAATTTGAGTTGCTAGTATAAGAAAGAGGTATTTGCCTATTAGCTCATAAACTTAGTATTCACAAGTTAAGATTGTGTGTGCTTTCAATGAAGATAGCATGATTGGTTTCATCATATGTATATTTGTTTGTTTTCCTTCAACTCTTATGCTTGCTACCCACCCTTGCTAGCCAAAAACCCTGTACTGAGAGGGAATTCTTCTCGTGCATCAAACCTTAAACCCCAAAACCTTGCCCATTGTGTCCACCATACCTACCTACATGTGGTATTTCACCGCCACTCCAAGTAAATTGCTCATGTGCTACCTTTAAAAATTTCAAATTACTCATGTTTTGTGTTCATGTTTTAGCTCATGAGGACGTAAATAGAGAATCTTTATCTCACTACTTGATTGGACTCACACACATGGACTAGTGGCTTCATCCGCTTATCCAAATGCTAGAAGAGCTGGCTGTTGGGAATATGCCCTAGAGGCAATCATGGATGATGTAATTCCCAATGTATTCATAAAGTTATTAAGTTGTCCTTTGGTTTGAACATCTGATACATGTCATTGAATATGTGATTCGATTGTGGAACTATGTATTCATGTTGTTCATACTAGATTGTCCTTGGTCATTTAGGTTGTGCTGGACACACACCCTAGACTAATGTGAGTGTTGGATGATGACATGGTTCCACTTCTCATGGGCATGGTGATGCCATTCCAACGATCACGGACATGGCTAAATAGTTTAGCAAGTCGGACTGACCCACATTGAGATGCAACGAGCAAGTCGTCATTTGCATGTCTATTTAATGTAATCCTTAGACCTGAGGTTGTCGCACAATCCGAGTTGTGGATCACCGACTTAGGTTCTGTTAAACGCTGCTTTGTGACAAGGCAGCTATAAAGGCAGAGTTCGGGTCGAATGAGAAGCAAGCTGCGTGATGTGGATAATCAAGATGGGATTTTGCCCCTCCGAATGGAGAGATATTCTCTCGGCCCTCTCGAGTGATATGATTCAGGAAGCATGGCCATGCGCGACTCAGTTAAGTGTTAACTGTGTCTAATGACTAAAGAGTTAGTCAGATGAATCATATATCACGGATCAAGAAGAGAGTCGAACTATTTAAGGGATGACGATAAATCGCCTATAGTTAGACAAGGTATATCGTGAGGCAAAAGGGACTAAGATGAATATCACATTGAAAGGTATGTCGTCATGACTCAATGGGACTTGGGAGTCAGCACGTTCTGCTAGGAGCCGCTACCGATTGATCGATTGAGAGTTGGACTCCAATTGTGTCCAAGTCGCCATGAGCCTGCGGGGTCGCACACTTAAGAGCGGGAGCAAGTATTGGTCGGGTTGGACCCGAACCGAAAATGGACCGATTTGTGAGTCGTACTCAGAGAGGGAATGGGCCACAAGTGTTGTGAAGCCCACTACCATTCGCTATATAAAGAGGGGCGCAGGTTGCCCAGCGGGCACGTTAGTCCACTCCCATGCGTTGGGAACCCTAGCCCCACTCAGTCCAGCCGTCGCACCGGACCTAGCAGTCCGCCATCGGAGCTCCTCCTCGTACGTATGGATACCGGCAGAGGTGCTGTACGTTCAGCACTTCGACGTTCGTGGGATCGGATCGGCCGGATCGGATCGTGGGACTGCACTGTCCCGACGCGCTTCATCGATAATCCGCAACCGCGCGTCTAGTGGTAATCATCGTGGCCTTCTACCTCGGCTAGATCTTGGAAGTACCGCGTAGGAAATAGTTTTGTTTAGCTCTACGCGTTCCAACAGTGGTAACAGAGCGGTAGTTTCTGGTATTAGGCCCGAGATCCGTACATATGTGATATGTAGTTAGCGTTAGATGTGATCTAATTGCTGTTTTGGTGGTCGGTCTATGAGATAGATCGGTTTTGTACAAGGTTGATTGGATCAATCGTACTCGGGGTTAATGGATGATCTGGTTTCCGTGATCATACTGCTAAGGTCGTGAAACAACTTACCCCTACCGGTCGGTTTCCGCCATCGGGGTATACCGTGACACATAAATCCAGTTGCGGTGATTGAAGACCGCCGGCTTCGCCCTGTCGTAGCGCCTTAGATGTCGTTACGAGTTTCACAACGCCGGTAGATATCGTGTCTATGCATAACTCGTTTTTGCAGGAAGTTGTGAATGGTACGGCTTATGTGCATGTGATGTGTGAAATCCATACATGATCTGCGTATCATGTTCCTGTCAGCCGGCTGGAGCCTACGTGCTGTCATTTTATTGTATACCGGCCTGCGTGTCGGATTCTCTATGTAATCTTTGATTTACTAGCTAGTGTAGCTTGTTGGAGAACCCGGTTACATGCAAGTCGATGTACAAGTCGGCTACATGGAGTAAGATGGCCCGTGACAAGAGTTGGCACGAGTCGACTTACAAGCTTTGTGGAGATGGAGATAACCATGAAGAGAGCCATACCATTTCACATTATAATTGCTTTATTTGTGTTATTGTTATGTCTCTATTGACGTCTATTTAGATAGTTGGTAGATTTTAATCCCTCAAAGAAGGTCTAGTCGGTCGCCCCGCCAGTGCTGCACCATCACAAGTCGGACATTCTTGGTAGTGGGCTCATGAAATTGAGGTGCTACCAATTCTTTCCGGTTAGGTGGGTTTGAGTCGGACTCTTACAAGCAGAAGCACTTGGTAATCTAGACGAGTCCATCAGAACGGTTGTGGGGCTCGGGGCGAGGAAAGTTGGGAGCCGGGGCATGTGATGCCACCCAACTAACATGAGTCGTATTGGATACGATTGGCAAGGTGTTGCCTACCTAGATCACTTGATGGCTAGCGGTGATGCTAAAGCTCACTAGTCGGCTTGCTTATTTAGGATCTTGAATCACTTAGCAACCATCGGAGGGGTGTTGGTTCTAGTGGGAGCATAAGTATTAAATCGTTTAATATGACCGCTCTTTTATGAATACATGTCTTAAGTGTTTTGCATATTTTCTGTTGTAGAACAATGGCACCAAGCAACCTTCCTCAGTTGTCCGCGTTTGCGTTGAGGTCAATCCTAGAGAAAGATAATCTTAATGGAACTAATTTCACCAACTGGTATCATAATCTGAGGATAGTCCTCAAGCATGACAAGAAAGAACTTGTTCTAGAAACTCCACTTCCAGATGAGCCAGATGACGATGCGACTGTCGCTGTCATAAATGCCTACTGTAAGACTAGAGATGAGTCTACGTAAATTAGCTGTCTTATGCTTGCACACATGGAACCGGACTTGCAGCAGCAGTTCGAGAATGTTGAGGCCTACGATATGATCGAAAGCCTCAAAAGTATGTTCCAGGCTCAGGCAAAGACCGAGAGATATCAAGTCTCTCAAGTTTTGCTGGGCTGTAAGCTGAAAGACGGCGATCCACTGAGTCCGCATGTAATCAAGATGATTGGTTACATACAGTCTCTAGATCGGCTGGGCTTCCCAATTAACGAAGAGTTCGCTACTGACATAATTCTGAACTCTCTTCCTAGTGCGTATGGTCCGTTCATCTCGAACTACCATATGCATGGTATGGATAAGAGTATCACTGAATTACATGGGATGCTCAAAACGGCAGAGGCTGATCTAAAGAAAGGCGCCAGTCAAGTGTTGATGGTGCAGAATAAGGCTAAGTTCAAGAAGAGTTCTTGGACTAAGAAGAAGAAGGATAAGTCAGGAGGTAGCGCCCATGGCCCTGTCCAGAGTGCTCCCTCAAAGACTAAGCCATCTCCTACAGCCGGAGCCAACTGCTTCTATTGCAAGCAGGATGGCCACTGGAAGAGGAACTGCACCATGTATTTGGCTGACAGAGCCAAGAGTGGAGGTGTGACTTCCAACTCAGGTACGCTTGTGTGCAATGTTATAGACATTTATATTGCTGATGCGCCTAATAGTTCTTGGGTATATGATACCGGATCAGTTATTCACACATGCAACTCGTTGCAGGGACTGGTAAGAACTAGGAGCGTGGCAAGAGGAGAGGTAGATATTCGGGTCGGCAACAAGATGAGAGTCGCTGCGTTGGAAGTCGGCACGATGCAACTTCATTTACCTTCAGGATTTTTATTGGAACTGAATAATTGTTATTATGTTCCAGCGCTTAGTCGAAACATTATTTCCGCCTCATGTTTGATGAGACAAGGTTATGAGTCGAATATTCAGAATAATGGTTGTTCTTTATATTTGAAAGATATGTTTCATGGCTTTGCACCCGTTCAGAACGGGTTATTTATTTTGAATCTTGATAGTGAATCGGTCTATAACATAAATGTTAAAAGTTTGAAACCAAATGATCTGAATATGACTTACTTTTGGCATTGTCGGCTTGGTCATATAAGTTGGAAGCGCATGAAGAAGCTCCATGATGATGGACTTCTAACTTCGTTCGACTTAGAGTCATTCGAGACATGCCAATCATGCCTACTAGGCAAAATGACCAAGACACCTTTTGCAAGGAGTTGTGAAAGGGCGTCCGACTTGTCGGAACTAATACATAGTGATGTACGTGGTCCAATGAGCACGACAGCCAGAGGTGGTTATGAGTACTTCAGTACCTTCACTGATGATTTGAGTAGGTATGGATATATCTATTTAATGAAACACAAGTCGGAAGCCTTTGAAAAGTTCAAGGAATTCCAGAGTGAGGTACAAAATCAACTCGGCAAGAAAATAAAATTTCTACGGTCGGACCGTGAGGCGAGTACATGCGCCATGAGTTTGATGACCATCTAAAGAGTTGTGGAATAGTTCCTCAACTCACTCCGCCGGGTATACCGCAGAGAAACGGTGTATCGGAACGGAGAAATCGGACCTTGTTGGACATGGTACGATCAATGATGAGTCGGGCAGATCTACCTTTATCATTTTGGGGTTATTGTCTAGAAACTGCAGCGTTCACACTAAACAGAGTACCATCAAAGTCAGTAGAGAAGACACCGCATGAGATGTGGACTGGCAAGAGGCCAAGTTTGTCTTTTCTTAAAATTTGGGGTTGTGAAGCATTTGTAAAGCGACTTCAGTCGGACAAGCTCACGCCCAAGTCGGATAAGTGTATTTTCGTGGGGTATCCGAGGGAAACCTTGGGGTACTACTTCTACAACCGGGAAGAGGGCAAAGTGTTTGTCGCTCGGAATGGTGTCTTCCTTCAGAAAGAGTTTCTCGGTCGGGAAGTCAGTGGGAGCACAGTGCAACTCGAAGAAATTCGAGAGGAACCGGCTAGGGGCGAGTCGGCGAGCGCCTTGGAGGCTGAGCCGGTCGTGGTATCTACACCGGTAACATCACCTGAACCATGGAGATCTGCCAGATTACAAAATGCTCGTGATGTTTTACTATTAGACAGTAATGAGCCGGCAACTTATTCGGAAGCGATGGTGGGATCTGATTACGAGTCATGGCTTGGAGCCATGAGATCCGAGCTAAAGTCCATGGATGAAAACCAAGTTTGGAATTTGGTTGATCTGCCTGACGGTGCAAGACCCGTCGAGTGCAAATGGGTCTTTAAGAAGAAAATTGATATGGATGGAAATATTTCCGTCTATAAAGCACGACTTGTCGCGAAGGGGTTCCGACTGGTTCAAGGAGTTGACTACGACGAGACCTTCTTCCCGTAGCGATGCTTAAATCAATTCGGATCATGTTAGCCATTGCAGCCTATTTTGACTATGAGGTATGGCAGATGGATGTCAAGACGGCTTTCCTTAATGGAAATTTAACTGAGGACATGTATATGATACAGCCCGAAGGTTTTGTCGATCCAGCTAACGCTGACAAGGTATGCAAGCTTCAGAAATCCATTTATGGGTTGAAGCAAGCATCTCGGAGTTGGAACATTCGCTTTGATGAGGTAGTCAAATCGTTTGGCTTCATCAAGAGCGATCATGATTCTTGTTTATACAAGAAGAGCAAAGCAAATTTTCTAATCTTATATGTTGACGACATATTATTGATTGGAAATGATGTCATGATGTTGCAAGAAACCAAAGAGTCATTGGAAGGAGTTTCTCAATGAAGGATTTGGGTGAGGCGACTTACATATTAGGAATCAGGATCTATAGAGATAGATCGAGGCGGCTCATTGGATTGAGTCAGAGTACATATCTGGACAAAGTTTTGAAGAAATTCAAAATGGAAGAGTCCAAGAAAGGATTCTTACCGATGTCCCATGGCATCAAACTTAGCAAGACTCAGTGTCCTTCGACGACTGATGAGCGAAGTCGTATAAGTGTGATCCCGTATGCTTCGGCAATCGGATCCATCATGTATGCCATGATTTGTACTAGGACAGATGTTTTCTATGCTCTAAGTGTTACGAGTAGATACCAGGCTGACCCTGACGAAACCCACTGGGCAGCGGTTAAAAACATCCTTAAGTACTTGAGAAGGACTAAGGAAATGTTCCTAGTTTATGGAGGTGATGAGGAATTCAGTGTAAAGGGTTACACGGATGCGAGTTATCTCACCGACTCAGATGATTCTAGTTCGCAATCTGGATACATGTTCGTAATGAACGGAGGAGCTGTGAGCTGGAAGAGTTCCAAGCAAGATATGGTGTCTGCATCTACAACAGAGGCTGAGTATATTGCTGCCTCGGAGGCTGCAAAGGAAGCTGTTCGGATCAGGAACCTCCTGATAGATCTTCGTGTGGTTCTGGGCGCGTCCAATCCTTTGGACGTATATTGTGACAACAATGGTGCTATCGCACAAGCCAAGGAACCTAGACAACACCATAAGAACAAACATATACTCATGTGGTACCACCTCATTCGCCAGTTTGTCGAACAAGGTGATATCAAGTTATGCAAAGTACACACGGATGCAAACATTGCAGATCCGTTGACAAAGGCGCTACCACAGCCTAAGCATGAGGCGCACACGAGAGGTATGGGCATTAGATGCCTAGGCATATGATGCCAAGATGATTGACTCTAGTGCAAGTGGGAGACCGTTGGGAATATGCCCCAGAGGCAATCATGGATGATGTAATTCCCAATGTATTCATAAAGTTATTAAGTTGTCCTTTGGTTTGAACATCTGATACATGTCATTGAATATGTGATTCGATTGTGGAACTATGTATTCATGTTGTTCATGCTAGATTGTCCTTGGTCATTTAGGTTGTGCTGGACACACACCCTAGACTAATGTGAGTGTTGGCTGATGACATGGTTCCACTTGTCATGGGCATGGTGATACCATTCCAACGATCATGGACTTGCCTAAAGAGTTTAGCAAGTCGGACTGACCCACATTGAGATGCAACGAGCAAGTTGTCATTTGCATGTCTCAATCAATGTAATCCTTAGACCTGAGGTTGTCGCACAATCCAAGTTGTGGATCACCGACTTAGGTTCTGTTAAACGCTGCTTTGTGACAAGGCAGCTATAAAGGCAGAGTTCGGGTCGAAAGAGAAGCAAGCTGCGTGATGTGGATAATCAAGATGGGATTTTTCCCCTCCGAATGGAGAGATATTCTCTGGGCCCTCTCGAGTGATATGATTCAGGAAGCATGGCCATGCGCGACTGAGTTAAGTGTTAACTGTGTCTATTGACTAAAGAGTTAGTCAGATGAATCATATATCACGGATCGAGAAGAGAGTCGAACTATTTAAGGTATGACGATAAATCGCCTATAGTTCGACAAGGTATATCGTGAGGCAAAAGGGACTAAGATAAATATCACTTTGAAAGGTATGTCGTCATGACTCAATGGGACTTGGGAGTCGGCAAGTTCTGCTAGCAGCCGCTACCAATTGATCGATTCAGAGTCGGACTCCAATCGTGTCTAAGTCGCCATGAGCCTGCGGGGTCGCACACTTAAGAGAGGGAGCAAGTATTGGTCGGGTTGGACCCGAACCGGAAATGGACCGATTTGTGAGTCGGACTCACAGAGGGAATGGGCCACAAGTATTGTGAAGCCCACTACCATTCGCTATATAAAGAGGGGCGCAGGTTGCCTAGCGGGCACGTTAGTCCACTCCCATGCGTTGGGAACCCTAGCCCCACTCAGTCCAGCCGTCGCACCGGACCTAGCAGTCCGCCGTCGGAGCTCCTCCTCGTACGTGTGGATACCGGCAGAGGTGCTGTACGTTCAACACTTCGACGTTCGTGGGATCGGATCGGCCGGATCGGATCGTGGGACTGCACTGCCCCGACGCGCTTCATCGATAATCCGCAACCGCGCGTCTAGTGGTAATCATCGTGGCCTTCTACCTCGGCTAGATCTTGGAAGTACCGCGTAGGAAATGGTTTTGTTTATCTCTACGCGTTCCAACACTGGCAACGGGGTTAACAGCCTCAAGTAATAACACAAATTCTCTTCACTCTTTTTGCCCCTGATTTATCAGTCAAAGCATAATTGTGCAAACAAAATAGAAAGAGGGATGACCTTCTATACCAGTTGCGTCCTTCTATGGGATCTGCTCTTGTGAGTCTAGTTGGCTTGTGACGTACTATATTTTTGTTTGCCATTCGTTGACATAAATATACACCTCTCAAAAATATAGACACTCCTCCACGGTTTGTGATTATTGGTAGGCACCCGAGGATTCGTTTAGCCATGGTTTATGTAAGATGGATGGGAGGAGTGTCAAACTTTTTTAACTCTGTTTTATTAAATAAAAGCTCTAGCACATGAGTGATCCATGCTTCCCTCTGCGAAGGGCCTATCTTCTACTTTTATGTTGAGTCAGTAAACCCATTTCCTTCTGTCTCCAGCAAGCATTTGAGTTGTTGTGTTCTCATCATCTATATATTGATTTATTAAATCATGTTTTCTATCCTTCTTTGCTTAGCACATGATGTATTATTTGAATGAATATTACTTTGAAAATCTATGAATCACTGTAAAAGAATTGTTATAATTAAACATGTTAAGTTATACAAGATGAGCCCTATTATAAATACTTCACCTAAGATAAGCAGGATATCATTAAATGTTCTCTAACCAAGAACGAAGTTTGCCATTACCAATTTTGATTCTCTCTTTTGTATCTTTGTTTGTGACTCCCTTTACTTGTTTCAAGTTAAGTTATATGAGAGGAAGTTGCTGTCTGTAATGATTGGTGCATAGGTAAATGTGATGCTTCTTGTCCGTATTTTATTTATCGACTCTTCACTCCATAAACATGTGGTCATATTTTCTGAGTTCAGTTTCGCTTGGGGACAAGCGAGGTCTAAGCTTGGGGGAGTTGATACGTCCATTTTGCATCACTATTTTATATTATAATTTTCTGTTATTCATCGATATATTTCATGTTATGATGCATCTCTTATGATATTTTATCTTATTTTGCATGTTTTATAATTTTTGGAGAATAAACACCGGGACCAGGAATCTTATGGAAAAAGCACCGTCGAGATACCATATTTCATGAGATCAGAAGAAGAATGGGGATATCCGGGGGTTCCTAAAAGTTTAGAGGAGGAACTCAGCCAGAAGGAGAGCCGGAGGGGGCCCACCAGGGGCCCACACCTAGGGGTGGCGCGACCCCTGGCCGCGCCACCTAGGGGTGTGGCCACCCTGGCCACCTGTGGGGGTCATCTTTGGCGTGCCTGTCCCTGAGGGAACCCTAAGCCTCATTCCATCCTCGAAGAATTATTCCGCCGCCGCCACGGGGCGGAAAACACGAGAGAGAGAAAAGCTCTCTGGCAGGGAGAAATCTGCCGAGGAAATTCCTCTCTGCAGAGGGGAAATCACCGCCATCGTCACCGTCATCACTCTGGGCATCATCAAGATCATCATCATCATCATCATCACCACAAGCACCATTACCCTCATCATCCATCTTTATCCCGCTGTAACAATTTGGGTCCTCTATCGTTGTTTGCATTAGATCTCTATCCCGGTGTGGATTACTTGTTAGTAGTTGATGCTTGTGAGATTTATCGGTGTTTGCACTTTATGACCAGATTGTGATCATCCATTATATCACCTCTGATAATGATCCATATGATGTGTTGTGAGTAGTTCATGTTGTTCTTGAGGACATGGGAGGAGTCAAGTTGTTAGTAGTGAAGTAATGTTGAATAATATTTAATGTTTGATATTTAAGTTGTGGTGTTATTCTTCTAGTGGTGTCATGCTAACGTCGACTACATGATACTTCACCATTTATGGGCCTAGGGGAATGCATCGTGTATTTGGTTACTAATTATGGGTTGCCGGAGTGACAGAAACCTAAACCCCCTTTAGGAAACCATTACACGAGGGGGCGTAGGATCCCGGAGTTTAAAGTTGTGGTTAGATTTATTTCTTAATTACTTTCTTGTAGTTGCGGATGCTTGTAAGGGGTATAATCACAAGTATGCATTAGTATAGGATGGGACGGTACATTAGCATAGGTTCACCCACACAACACTTATCAAAACACCTAAAATTATTTAGCTGCATGGAACAAAAGACCTTGACAGAAACCTCCCGTGTGTCCTCGAGAACGTTTGTTAATCATAACTAAACTCACCGGATTTTACTTTGCTGAAGAAAGGATTGGGCCACTTTCTGCAATTATTAGTACTGCATTTTATTTACTCGCACTTTATTTATCTGCAATATCAAAAACCTCTACAAATCTATTTTCCAGTATTTACAGTTATTCCTTCATCAAAACTGCTTGTCAACACCTTCTGCTCCTCGTTGGGTTCGACACTCTTATTTATCGAAAGAACTACAATACACCCCCTATACTTGTGGGTCATCAGGCCCTTGGTCTCACAAATTGCACAATGATTCCGTAAGTCTTTTTCCTGAATTTATTGGAGAAATAAATAAGAAGGAAAAAAAGAAAATGAAAAAAAAGGAGGTGGGATTGGACTCCACAAAGGATTCCAATCTGATTCCTCCTAGGAGAAGTAGTGCGGCCAAGCTAGGAGGGGGAAACGGACCTCCCCTCCCCCCTTTGGCAGGTACCCTCCTAGCTCCCACTATTTAATCCCAACCCTCCTCCTGTTTGGAGACACAATCAATTGAGATTTTTGGCCTTCTCTCTCTCATAGAGTTAGAGATCTAATTAGAGGGCACCTAGAATTAGAGCCTCTAATTAGCTGTCTAATTAGAGAAGCTCTAATTTAATTAGAACCTCTAATTAGAAACATCTAATTTGATTAGAGCCTCTTCTAATCGGGTTTTTGAGTTATACTCTCCCGATTAGACCTAGCTCTAATTGTTTTCTCTCTCATGTGTTGAGAACTTCCAGTTTCATAATAGCTCTAATCACAGTTGATTACTGCTATCAACTAGCAACGCCGGAAGGCTGTCTCTCTTCGTTGGTGCCGATTCCTGGATGGTGGAGCGCTGACGGGTTGACACGAGTGTACGCGTGCACACCATAAGAGGGATTACACGTGTAATTCTAAGGAGACTTAGCGATATACTTCCAATTAGGCATAGCTGTGAGGATCTACGATTGTTCAGAACTCTTCTGCGACTACATCAATTATGCTGCCCGGTGAATCGTTTTCAGATCCTCACATGTATGGGCATGCCTCGTTATCTACATAGTGATCTTGGCGGAGTACTTAGGGGGAAAATTAAATTCTGCAACGTAGACCAGCAGTGGTATCAGAGCGTACTATGCAGAGGTATGATTGGATCTAGAGCACGATTTTGTGCGGGTATTGCATAAGCTTGTGCAAGTATATTAGAAAACTCTCTAATATTCAGATTATTTTTATTGCTTCCCAATAAGCCATGTTTGTTTAATTTCCGGTGTTATTGTTTGATTTTTACAAACTTCTAGCAATTCTAGGACGCTCGAGTAGCCTCATGTATATCTCGTTTGATCCAAAGAAGTGCTTTAGTATCTTTGGGTCAAACCATAGTTGGTCTCGTATAACGGCATGGTGGAAGTGGCATGTGGATTGAATCAACACGGGGGGTCATGGTTATGAATAAGTTTAGACTGAGCCTCTAGACGTTTTTGTTATGTTTGTGTTTCAATCACCCCGCAAAGTTAATCTAGAAATGAGAATTAACAAACCTCGAATTGCGTAAGTAATGACGATAGTGATCGTAGAACCTATAGCCATGCTAAAAATTGCAAAAAAAATGTTAGAGGCGTCTTGCAGAGTGTGCATGTGGGTTGGTATAGCTATTATGTTACTGTGTTTTGACATGATGGCCAATGCCAAAGGATTTTCAATTGTTTTACATCGAAAATCAGGCGTTTATTGTGGAGCTCAGAGGAAGTGCATGATTGGAGAAAGTGGTCGTTTCTTCATCATGGAAAAACTTAAAGCAATTTTCATCCCAGCGGAATATCCTCAGATTTTCCACTTTGGTGAATAGAACGGTGTCGAGACATCGTAGTAGTTTTCATAGACGGGGGTGCCATGAGACTACGGGTAGAGACGTGGGGGAAACGTGGTTGCGCTAAAGATGGAAACACAGGTTTTACCCAGGTTCGGTACGTCGTAATAATACGGCGTTCCTACTCCTGCAAACTCACTATTCAGGTCTATAGCCTGTGTATACAAGTACAATGTGAGGTTCTGTTTAGCTATTCGCTGAGGATCAACTTCCCGGCGAGTTAGCCTCTATCCTCCCTCTATCATATCTCCCGTCCGGCTTTATATAACAGCCGGGTTAGGGCATACAGAGTAGGAAACCTAGAAGACTACGGCGACTATTAACTTGGAAAGTAAGGAATCCGCCTTCTACTCCAAGCCAGATCACGTGGGCCGTGATCCGGGTTCTTCTAGAATCCGGCTTATGTGCGTCAGCTTACTGGGCCGCCCAATGGACCGTAGCCCACTACCATTCGGGCCACCCGGGCAATCCGGCACTTTAGACCACCATCCGATATACCCCTATTTGGTATATATCCGACTGTATCCCCCAAGAAGAATCGAGACTCCGTTTTCGCCGTCTTTCGTCAAATGCATCATTCCGAGAAATACCGGCTTGTAGTCTTGATTCTTCTTTTCTTCCTTTAAAGGAGATGGTAACGTAAAACTCGGAATCCAGAAAATCCGGCTTTTCTCACACGATCCTTCGCAGAGAAGGAACTTCATACGTCAGCGCTTAAAACTTGCTGACGCAAGGGATGTTTGGGTTACAGGCGAGAAAACCCAGAAACATCTTTCTGACAGATTCTCGTTGGAAACGAGGAAATAACCATAATCATCCTGTCGATTCATTTCTCGGATTTTCTGGCGAGTGACACGCGTTGGACATCCAATGGTCAAAAGAGCCGTTAGCACGCATCCTGACGGATTTCCGGCTATAAATAGCCTTCTTCGTCCTCTGGAAAAACCTTCCTCTCCTCACTTCGCACGCCATTCCAGCGCCCAAGCTCACAGCAGAGAAGCTCTTGAACGCGAATCGCGCCCAAAACCTCACCGGAGACGACCTAACGCCGCCCCTTGATGGCTTCACCGCCGTCCTCCCCAGCCCACGCCGACGCCAAAGAAATCGACGACATCATCGACACAATGGACCCGCAACTAGATTCTCCAGTGCGGGTCTCCGTCGACGAGCCGGCGAAGGCAACGAGCGGCGCGGAGGGCGAGGGAAGTTCTCTCGCCTCCGCGAACCTTGCGGAATCCTTGTCCGCGCTCACCCCACCGTTCGCTCCAGAAACGGTGGAGGAGAAGATCGAACTCGTCGGCGACGATCTTGCGGCCGCAGAGGCTGCGGCATCCGCCGCCGCCGGAGCCGAAGAAGAAACGGAGACTGTCGGCAATTGGAGTGCCTGCAGTATCCCGTCATCCCTCCTCCCGACAATGGAGAAGGAGGGATTGGTACTGAAGGGGAAGTGGCGGCTTCCGGAGGATGAGACTGAACCCACGCCGAATGACGGTGAACGGGTTCTTCTCTCCTCCCACCTTCTTAGAGGTATGGGTATTCCACCTTCTGCATTCTTCCTCCAGATCCTCTCCCACTACAACATCCAGAGCCAAACAACCTCCCACCTAATTCCATCCTGTACTTAGCCGGATTCCAGGCCCTTTTCGAGGGTTATCTAGGTATAGCGCCTAGGCTGGATTTCTGGCTGTACTGTTTCGGGGTTAAGCGAAACTCTTCGGAGGGCGCACTCCCAACTTGCGGAACCATCTCTTTCACTCTTCGGAGATTCCGAGAAGATTGGTTCCCCAAGATTAAAACATCGGAATCCGTCAAGTTTTGGATGGGTTCCTTCTTTTACCATCCCGACATTTCCTTTCCCGGGAAAACGTTCGGGGTTCCACCTTTTTCGAACACCGCCGCCGTTCCCCAAGAGAATTGGGGAACTGAGGCAGTTCAAACCCTGCCGCCGGATCTTCTAAGGATCAAGCGGCGCATCGCCAAACTCGTCACTTCCGATCCGCCTTTAACCGGCATGGACACAGTCCTTTGCTGGTTAAATAGGCGGATCCAGCCCTTGGCCAACCATGGCGCTCGCCTTCTCTGCGAGTACAAGGGAGCCAATGAAGAAATGCGGACATTCGACCAGGACTGGTCCGCAAAAGATTTGCGGCGGCGCGTGAATCAATTGGTTGCATCGCGCGACCAATATGAAGAAAGCCGGCCAATGTACATGGCCAAAAATCCGGCTCCCAAGGTAAAGTTCTTCGCCTTTTTGGGGTTTGAATTCTTTCTCGTTTACTCGGGTTTTGTATCTTTGACTTAGCTTTTTCTTTTTAATAGATCGCTGATCTTCCCGAGTCGGATTTTGCTTCCGATGCTGAGCTGGAAACGCTGCGTGCCACCTTTGCCGGTGGGCAAAAGCGCAAGAAGATCTCCTCATCCTAGGAGATCATCGATCTTGACTGAATTCCCGTCGCCACCTCCAGGTTTGAACATCTGGGTTATTTTCCTTTGTCGGAATTTTTTCTTTCATCTTCGGAGTTTTAACTTTTCTGGCATTTTGCTTTGTTTTTAGCCTGCCTCCATCTACTCTGAAGCCAAAAAAGCTGAAGAGGCATAAAGTTGTGGCCAGCAGAGGCCCTCATCCTTCCCCTGCCACCGCTCCGACCACGCCGATCACAGTAACAGAGGAGCATGCCGCAGCCCCCACCACCGAGTCTCTGGAGCCCAGCCAGCCCATTGTGCCGGAAACGGACACGAGGGAAAGGGCGGCTCCTGAGGTGGGAGGTCCTTCTCGGATAACTGAGGAGGAGATCCCCACCTTTGACAAGGATTTCAAGAATATCAGCGATGGCCTTAGCGCGGCCGGAACTCTTTTTGCTGAGTATGCAAAAGAGTTCACTGAGAACTTAACAGGGTTACAGCAGATGAGCCAGGTATTATCCTCAGCCCCCAAGCGTTAAGTAAAATGTCTACTTTTCACTTGATGCTTTTCAATATCCTGACTTTTTCATTTCTGTGTTCCAGCAAACCGCTGAAACCATTAACATGGAAGTTTTCAATAAACTTTCCGTCAAGAATAAGGAGGTTAGAAACCTTCTTTCTATTCTTGACGCGAAAGACGCAGAGCTGGCACCATCTCAGCTACAGCTGTCAGAAACAACAGGTATATTTCTCTGAAATTCCTTATCCCATTTTTCGTCTAAGTACTTTCCCGAATTTTTCTAAAATCGGAATTTTGTTCCTTGCTTTCCATCTGGTTTGGCTAAGGACAAGGAAATATCTGAATATGCCAGCAATGCCGCGATTCTCCGACAGGAGAATTTGGACCTTCATAAGGATCTTATGAAGGCTCAAAAGGATCTGGAGGCCAGCAACATGGCCCTTGGGATTGCTCAAGCCAAGGCCTCCCAGCAGGCGGACAAGGACGAGGCTACTATCCAAGACTTGGAGAACGCCTTAACCCTGCGCCTTGAGGAAGGCTCCGAGATGGACAAGATTCTCGGTAAGTTGCTATCATTTACCGGTTTTTCCATGTCTTGATTTTCTTGTCTGTTTTTTCACTAACCTTTTGGTTGTTTGTTTGAAAAAACAGGAGATAACCCAGAACTTTCTCGGATTGAGAAAATCCGAGCTTTTGGGAAGGTGTGGACTACGATCAGGGCTGCAAGCATGCAGCTGGTCAACAAGTTCCTTCCCTCAAGAACTGGGGAATTCTCGGAAGCTGAAAAACTTCCGGAAGCTATCCTGGAGGTGGCGGAATCCAAGGAGTCCACCTTGCGCTCCGCGACACGGGGTGGTGCACGCATGGCCTTAGGCCTTATGCGTATGCATTACCCTAGTGCCAAATCTTGGCGCATGGCATCCGGTATCCCCCTTGGATACTCGGAAACCGAGCGGACCACCATCTTCGACGAGATCAAGGGTCACGCCACCAAGATCGCCTCCATGGTGAACATCTCCATCACCTATCCAGAAGAAGCGATTCCTGAAGCCCCCGAGAACGACAGCAGCGATGAAGACTCGGTTTCCTGAAGGATTCTGCTTAACCTGGATGGTGGAAGAAGAAAATAGGAGCATTACTACACTTTACAATGTAAACTTATATTGTAATGCTTCTATCCTTTTGTATAAACAAGTACTGCGCCTTTTGCAGTTTAATTATGAAATCCTTTGCAAGTTTTCCGGGTATTTATATTCCTTTATCTTCTAAGTTCTCTGGCTTATGTGTTTTAACTGTCCTTAGTGTTTGAAATGGCTCAATAGTATTATGAATCGTCATGCCGAGTTACTAGGTGAAACCAATCAGTTCAAACTCGGAAACATGGATCATACTAAGGGCATTTTTACTAACTAGCTCCAGTGACCCAACACACAAACAATCAGATAATGCTTAGAGAATGGTAAGGAATTTTTTTGAATCAAACTTGGGCACGCAGGCACAATCCGAGTTTCCTTTAGCCTTTGGTAGGCTGAAAATCATTCAGTTTTTTAAACACCGAGCACACAGGCACAATTCGGGTTAACATTGAGTATTTTGTAAGATCATTGGGAAATAGATAAGGTGGAATCATGTTTTGAACTATAATAAACTTGTAAAAAAACATGGATATAAGAATTCCGACAACTTTATTTCATGATCTCAAAGATGTTTACATAGAATTGAACTAAGTATAGAAGGGACGTAACTGCTGGATACTCCAGGGCCTTTTTGTCTCTCCTAGCTCATCATCTATCTTTCTCTTTCTTTTGCGATTCGGCTTCTCGGGATCATCTTCCGTATCACGAATGTCGACAAGATAATATGATCCAGTCTTCATGGCTTTACTGATGACAAATGGTCCTTCCCATACTGGGGCCAGTTTGTGGTTTCTTTGCTGTACCAATCTTAGCACTAGGTCACCTTCTTTAAAAGAACGATGCCTGATTTTCCGACTATGATAACGTCGTAAACCTTGCTGATAAATGGCGGATCTTTGAAGCACAAGTTCTCGTTCCTCTTCTAAGAGGTCGACGGCATCCTGTCGTGCTTTTTCGGCATCCGAGTCATCGAAATCTTGCACTCTTGGGCTATCCTGGATCATGTCCGTTGGAAGGATTGCCTCCGCACCATAAACTGAGAAAAACGGGGTTTGCCCTGTTGACCTGTTCGGTGTTGTTCGAATACTCCAAAGCACGGAAGGTAACTCTTCTACCCATGCTCCAGCTGCTCTATGAAGAGGAGATTCGAGTCTTGGACGTATTCCTTGCAGGATTGAGCTATTCATTCTTTCAACCTATCCGTTGGATTGCGGGTGTGCCGCAGATGCGAGATCTAGGCGAATTCCCGTTTGTCGGCAATATTTTGCCAACTCTCCAATGGAGAAATTTGTCCCGTTGTCGGTTATTATGCTGTGTGGAACGCCGTATCTCATGACTATGTCAATGATGAAATTTCTGGCAGTTACACCGTCAAGTTTTTTGATGGGTTTAGCCTCCACCCACTTGGTATATTTGTCCACAACTACAAGTAGATGTGTAAGTCCTCCTCGTGCAGTTTTGAATGGTCCCATCATATCTAGCCCCCAGACCGCAAAAGGCCATGTAATGGGGATAGTTTTCAGTGCTTGGGCTGGCATATTGGTCTGCTTGGCGTAATACTGACATCCTTCACATGTATTTACTATGTACTCAGCATCTGTCTTGGCTGTTAGCCAGAAAAACCTGGCACATAATGCTTTTTTGACTATACTTTTTGATTGAGCATGATGTCCGCAATCTCCGGCATGGATTTCTTGCAGGATTTCTCGTCCTTCTTCTGGCGAAATACATCACAGAAAAATTCCGGAAGTACTGCGTTTATACAGGCAATTGTTAATTACCGTGTATCCTTTGCATCGACGCTGGATTTGTCTTTGCAAGACTTCATCTGATCCTTCCGGGTACTTCTGATTAACTAAGAAGTTTATATATGGGATTGTCCAATCCGGGTTAACGAGCATGACTTCAATTGACTCGGAAGCCAGAGGATAATCAACATCTCCACCTTTTATCGATGGTTCGTACAAATGTTGGACGAAAACACCTGGTGGTAGGATTTTTACCCTTTCTGATCCCATGCGGGCTAACGCATCCGCGTTCCAATTCTCCTCCCGTTTAGCATGGAGTACTTCGAATCCGAAGAAACAAATGGCGAACTCGTCCACCGTTCTCCGATATTCGGCCATTATAGGTTTTTTGCGTCCCAAGTTTGGTTGAGCTGATGCTGTACCAAATCTGAATCGCCATAGCACAAAATGCGTTTGACCCCTATTTATTTTGCAATATGCAAGCCATGAAGCAAAGCTTCGTATTCTGCCACGTTGTTGCTGGCGTTGAAGTGTATTTGTAATACATACTCCATTATGTCTCCTTTAGGGGATTTTAAAACTACACCAGCTCCGGCGCCCTCCTTCATCTTGGATCCATCAAAGTGCATGATCCAGTACTCAGACTCCGGCATTGGTGTTTTCTCCATTGCTTCCGTCCAGTCGGCGACAAAATCTGCCAAAACCTGGGATTTTATTGCCGTCCTGGGCTGATACTTAATGTCGAAGGCTGCTAAGTCGATGCCCCATTTGGCTACTCGGCCAGTCGCCTCCGCATTGTTTATTATATCCCCTAGTGGTGCTTTACATACCACTGTTATGGAATGTCCTTGGAAGTAATGGCGAAGTTTTCTGGATGCGAAAAATACGCCATATGCCAGTTTTTGATAGTGCGGATACCTTTGTTTGGACTCGGAGAAAACTTCGCTTATATAATATACCGGATGCTGGTCTGGTATGCTCTGTTCGTCTTTCTTCCGTTCCACAACAATTACTGCGCTGGTAACCCGGTTTGTAGCCGTAAGGTACAATAACATAGGTTCTTCGTCTTTTGGCGATGCAAAAATCGGGGCTTTCATCAAAGTTTCCTTTAACTGGGTTAACGCTGCATTTGCCTCTTCTGTCCACTAGAATTTGTCGGATTTTTTCAGCAACTTGTAGAGTGGTAAAGCTTTGTCCCCCAACCGACTAATAAATCTGCTGACGGCTGCCGCGGAACCCGTCAATCTTTGGACATCTTTTACACACGTAGGCTTGGAGATGTTTAAGATTGCTTTGATCTTTTCTGGGCTAACTTCTATTCCTCTATGAGAAACGATGAAACCCAGAAGTTTTCCTGAGGGAACCCCGAATACGCACTTTAATGGATTTAACTTCATCTTGTAAGTGCGCAAATTTTCGAAGGTTTCTCGTAAATCCTCAAGGAGTGTATCTCTTTCCTTGGTTACGACAGCAATGTCGTCCACGTAAACATGGACATTTTTGCCAATCTGACTATGCAAACAACGTTGCATGCAACGCTGGTAGGTGGCACCTGCGTTCTTCAGGCCGAATGGCATGGTTATGTAATAGTACGTCCCATAGGGGGTTATAAAAGAAGTCTAAATTTGATCTTCCTTTTTTCATGCGTATTTGATGGTACCCGGAATATGCATCTAAAAAGCATAAGAGCTCAGAGCCTGCAGTGGCATCTATTATTTGATCGATTCGCGGTAACGCAAACCTATCTTTTGGACACAGTTTGTTTAAACCGGTGTAATCTATACACATTCTAAGGGCATTGGTATCTTTCTTCGGTACTAACACCGGATTTGCGGATCAATCGGTGTGTATAACTTCCTCGATAAAGTCTGCTGCTAAAAGCCGAATAATTTCCTTGCCGATAGCCTTCCGTCTTCTTCCGTCAAATCGACGGAGACCTTGTTTGATGGGTTTGGAGCCTGGAATCACCTTAAGTTGATGCTCAGCAAGTTCCCTGGGTACGCCTGACATGACAGCTGGACACCAGGCGAAAATATCCCAGTTCTCACGGAGGAACTTGATGAGCTCGTCTTCCTATTTGTCGGTCATCACAGTTCCCACTACGACAAATTTTGTCGGATCGCTGGGATCTAGGATTACATGTCTTGTGTTCTCGGAGGCCTTGAAGCTGTCTGCTGGCTTCCGGGTTTATTTTCCAGCTCTTTCAACTCTTCCTTTGCTATGATTTTTTCGGCGCAAAGGGCGTTTTCTTTTTCCAGCTTGTTTGCCAACTTGAAGTCTCCTGATATGGTGATTACTCCTCCTTTTGGCCCCGGCATCTTCAGCTTGTTATATATATAACATGATCTTGCCATAAATTTGGCGAAAGATGGACGTCCGAGTATCGCGTGATACACGCTTTCGAACGGCACCACTTCGAAGGATACTTTTTCCTGACGGAAGTGATCTTTTTCTCCGAAAGTGACATCTAGGGAAATTTCTCCTAGGGATCTTGCTTGCCTGCCAGGAACAATGCCGTGAAAACGTATGTTGCTATGGTTGAGCTGGGTCTCGGAGATTTTCAGATGCCTCAGTGTATCCAGGTACATTATATTAATGCTAGATCCTCCATCCATCAGCACTCTTCTTAGCCTAGTGTTCTGGACAATAGAGGTTACAACAAGGGCTTGCGTGTCGGGTTCAGAGATATTTCCGGGATGATCAGACTGATCCCAGGTAATTGGTGTATTTGAATACTTCAAGAATTTCGGGGTTGAAGGAACAACCGCGTTTATATCCCGAAGCGTTCTTTTTGCCACCTTTGCTGACGGAGTGGCCAGGAAAGTTAGGGCACAATATCCATCAACTCTCGGAAATTTGGGCTCGCCTTTTCGCTGCTGTTCTTGGATTTTTTCATCAGTGTCCGATTCACTGTCTTCTTTCTTAGCTTCTGGCTTTTGTTTGGAAAATTTCCTTTTGGAATTCTTCCCCTTATTTCCGGATCCTGCACTCCCTTTCATATGCTTGTTCAGCCGGCATTGTGCGTTGGTATGGGTGGGTTTCCCAAATTGCGAATGGTGGACGCAGGGTTTCGACTTAATCTTTTCCCATTCTTCCTTGGTGTAATTGATTGGTTCTGAACTGCATCCTTTCCACATATTCCCTTTTTCACTTCCAAAGGCTATGTTAACTTCTTTGGGTTTTTGTGTTGCGTCTGGAGCTCCTTTTTTCTCAGGGCGAGGATTCTTTTTGGCCTGTATCAGTGTGTCGATACTGCCTCCTCTAGCTCTGATGTCGTCTTCGGCTGCAGCATGTTCGTTGGCGGTTGTAAGCATAGATCCGAGATCTTTGTGCTGTTTGGAACCAACCATGAACGGTACAAGTCCGGGTTTTAGGCCATTGACGAAAGCATGCATTGCTTGTACGTCAGTTACTCCAGAGCAGCTATTCTTCATTGCAGTCCATCTTGAGATAAAATCCAAGTATGGTTCGTCTTCAAATTGGGTGCAACGGTTTAGCTGGTTGATGCTATTCGGGCGTTTGTAGGTTCCCCGGAAGTGCTGAGTAAATACTCGAGCCATATCATCCCAGCTGTCGACAGTTTGGAAGGTAATCCGTTAATCCAATCTCTGGCTCCGTCCAGTAACATCAGGGGAAGAAACTTTACAGCTTCCAGGTCCGTCCCAATTGTTAATCTGGACGGCTGTATAGTAATCTGAGAGCCAGGTATCCGGGTTTGTACTGCCGGTGTATTTTTGGTATGTTGGACCAACTTTGGCGAAGCCAGAATACAGAGTTATCCTTTGGATCCTATCTGTGAAGCACTTAGGTCCAAAGTATAAGTCGTCTCTTTCCGACCTATCCATGTGTGCGGAGTACCTGCCTGCTGAATGGACAGAAGGGGATCTACTCCTTTCTTTTCCATTGTTGCGCGTACGCGCTTTTCCGGGATCGTCTCTATTTCTTCTGATATCACGTCCCTTTGGATGAGGTAGAGTTCTACTCCTGTATCTTTCCTTATCCTTGGGGGGTGTCCGAGATCTCTCACGCCTGTGAGGTATAGCCTGTCTTCCGGCTTTTTCAGCTGGGTTTCTCGGAGGTGGCATTGCTTTGCCGTCATTCCGGTGTTTTTCTTCCCGATCGTGGGTGTTAAGTACACCTTTTGGGAGATGGGATCCGGTTCTAGACGCTTCATCCCTGTTATCGGGATTTTTCTTGTCTTTTCTCGGATCTGTTTTCCTCTCATTTGGATCTCTCGGTTCCTCCGGTCCGGGTGCTCCAGCGGCGCAAGTAGCTGTTTTGCATAGGGCGGAGTCATCATGCAGCCTCCCTGATCGCTCTTGCCCCCGGTGTTGTTGCTGCAATGCCTTTCCGAGGAAAGCATACACCCGTTGAAGTTTTTCACCGTTTGAGTACATATCGTTGTTGAGGATGGCTAACGCTGCTTCCGCGTTTTCTTTTGCGGTTTTGTATATTGGCTCGCCTCTGGCATCTTTGCCGTTTACCTGCTTTTGCCAAGATGGGTTATGAAACCTTTCTTTTGGCGGCAGTACTTCCGGTCTTACGATTCCGGGTAACCTTGTAGGTTTTAAGGCAGATCTATTCTTTTTCTCGTACTCCTCGATTTCTTCCTTCATGAGCTTGATGTCATCCTGGGTTTTTTGGAGCTGCTCACGAGTTCTGAATAGATGTTGTTGTTGCCTTTGGAGAGCTTGTCTCCTGCCTTCTAGCACTTCAGGGGGTTCGTGCAATCCCACTGGTGTTTGTAGCAACTCTTGTTCTTCTTGTTCTGTCATTGGTGGAACAAGGATTTCTTTTGTTTTCTTCTCCGCAAGTTTTGTTCCGCTTGCATCTCCTACTTTCGGGGTTTCATCAGCTGGATCAGCTAATTTCTTCTTCCGGAGTTTCTATTGGAGTTTTTTAGCGGCCTTGTGCTTTTTCTTGGAAGAGGGAGGCTTTTTGGCAGGTTCATCCTCTGTCAATTCCTTGACATTGGGGAATATTGGAGAAGTTTCTCCGTCTTCTCTCTCTTCCTCGGGCGGAGGAGTTCTAGGGCTTTCCTGACTGCCGGCGTCCGTGTTTTCAGCCGGTTTCGCCATTAGTACTTCATGGAATTCCTCCTGAAAAGATTTAACTTTTCTTTCGAAGGCGTCAACGTCTTCGTCTTCGGAGTCAAAGTCATCTGATACGGTTTCTGACTCTAATCTTGCCTCAATGGCGGCTAGCACAGAGTCAGCTTCTGAGTTCATCGCTGGATTGGCGGATGTCGGATCTTCCACCTTAGTAGTAGGTTTGCTGTTTTCTGCCTCTTGCATGGGATTGCTTTCATCCGTGTTTTCGGCGACCTCGGATTACACCATACCGATAAAGTGTGAATCACTTTTTTGTCGGCGATCTGAGCAAAATCCGGTATCGTAGTCATCTTCGACTGGGTATAGGGCGGGTGGGAAAAATTTCCTTCCACCGCAAAACCCCATGGCCTCTGCAGTTAGTCCGATAAAGATATTTGTAGATCCGATCGGTAACACGCAGGCACTTACCAGATGATTTTGCGCCGGGGTATCTAAGATCCGTTGTCGAGGAAGCGTCCGATATCGCCATCGAACTCCAGGCTTCCGACGGTTATGGAACTGCCGATTCCGCCCAGTATCCCAGATCGAAATTTTACGCCTGACGCCGTTTGCCCCACGGTGGGCGCCAACTGTCAAGACATCGTAGTAGTTTTCATAGAAGGGGGTGCCATGAGACTACGGGTAGAGACGTGGGGGAAAGGTGGTTGCGCTAAAGATGGAAACACAGGTTTTACCCAGGTTTGGTACGTCGTAATAATACGGCGTTTCTAGTCCTGCAAACTCACTATTCAGGTCTAAAGCCTGTGTATACAAGTACAATGTGAGGTTCTGTTTAGCTATTCGCTGATGATCAACTTCCCGGCGAGTTAGCCTCTATCCTCCCTCTATCATATCTCCCGTCCGGCTTTATATAACAGCCGGTTTAGGGCATACAGAGTAGGAAACCTAGAAGACTACGGCGACTATTAACATGGAAAGTAAGGAATCCGCCTTCTACTCCAAGCCAGATCACGTGGGCCGTGATCCGGGTTCTTCTAGAATCTGGCTTCTGTGCGTCAGCTTACTGGGCCGCCCCAATGGACCGTAGCCCACTACCATTCGGGCCACCCGGGCAATCCGGCACTTTAGACTACCATCCGATATACCCCTATTTGGTATAGATCCGACAAACGGAGATGGAGGATCCTCGTTGGAAAACGCGTCAAGAAATCCGCGAAGAACAAAGGCTATACCAATTCACGGGAATTTATAAATTTCCTGTGATGTTTATTCTTTGTTGATTGCACCTTGATTATGCAGTAGTTTTTTATTAGGGTGATTCCTCTCTTAAAAATTTCAAGGTAGTTTGTGTTCTCCCAATTGTAGCACCGTCAAACCGGCATGGGTACATGTTCATCACTTGGATACGAGGGTCAACATGCCTCTTCTTGCCGGGAGGCTGGTTATAGTTTGCTCACTTGGATACAAGGCGCATTCTATATGGCGGAGTAAGTTGGTTTTCTTGTCATTCAGGCATGAAAGACATGAGCTCAGAACACACACATTGAAAGATTAGCGAGAATCACACATGTGATTGGCATGGTGACCTACTCTATAGTTTATGGCTGGTTGAGGTGGATACATCCTTCTAACCATAATCTATTGGGATCTTGTTTCACTAAAAATTTGATCTTAAGGAATATCAGTTTCAGTGGGAGCATATCTTAATATCAATTTAATTGAATTAAGTAGTGAAAATTAATTTTGAACTATAGTGTCTAAATAAACTTTTTTTATTGGAGAGATGGATCCCGTTGATAACATAAGTCTAAGTGAGTTGTTGGGCTTTCACAATTTAACTAAGGAAAGTGTGAACTTCTGTGATTGGGTTCACGGTACGAGATCTACTCTCAGAGGTCTTGAGGTTGAGCATGTGCTGGATACTGAAGTTTCAGCACCTGATGGAGAGTATTCTCTTTTGGGAGATAAGGAGTATCAAGTTTACATGATCATGTTGGAAAGATTGAGTTCTGATTGAGTGATAGTTATCCAAACTATCGCTCCTTTCCGTCTCATGAAATCTTTGAAATCTCGATTCTCTATGCAACTCTGTCATGGTCATCTAAAACTTTATGCTGAACTGTTAAGTTGCAAACTCAAATGCCTTGGGTCCTTGAGGGAGCACAAGAACAAGTTCACAGAGATATTGCAGAAGCTTAAGGACATTGGTTACCCAATTGCAGAAAGGCTAGTAGTTGATACACTCCTCATGTCACTTACATCGCATTAATTCGGATATGTGGCTTGCTACAATATGATGGAAGTGGTGAAGACAATTGAAGAAGTCTTCCACATTCTCATGTCAGCTGAGATGGATGTTTTCATTCACGCCGTGATGACTGCACCAGAAAGCAAAGACAAGTGGCAAGTCCACACAAGGTATAAGAGTTATACCAGTTATTGACATTTTTCTTGTCTCAAAGATATTTTGGTATTATATACTGAAATTTCTCAATTTGCAATTTATTACAGAGTGAGAAGGAAAAGAGGCAAGAGAGGTGGGAAGTGTGGAGAGCGCAGTGGAAGCCGCATTAATGGTGCTATAGCAGCTGCAACATCTACGGAACCCTAAGTCAATAAAGAGGATCACCACTAGAACTTCGAAATAATCGTTACTTTGAGTTCGATCAAAGTTTATAAAATATTTTATGTTCGAAATAATCGTTATGTAATGAATATTTTATGTTCGTGAACCATGTTGAGTTCGAATTATAAAATATGTATGGGAATTCCAAGATTCGGAATTCAAAGTTTATGATCTTCTCTATTGTCTTAAGTGAGTTACTTTTAATATTAAGTATTAAATATTTTTTTTCAAATTATTGATCAAGTTTGAGTAATAGTTTTATGCCTTGTAAATAAATAAGACATAAGTCTTTCATTTTATTTATGAAGGTTGAAAGGCTACGTCCAATATATTTAATATGGCTAAAATCCATTAAGTGCTAGGCACTTGTGAATTTCAAACTTCACATAAGGCACACGTACTCGATGCAAGAGAGAGGATTATTTGCAGTTTAATTATTGTTTGCTCGGTAGCATTTGGGAGAAGAATAATGGATGAGAGTGCAGGATAAGCATGCACTCTACGCTCCTAATCTCTTTATGTTATCAATCTGATCTTGCTTTACGTAGTGGACTAGCTTTGTTTCTCTTTTTTCTCTCTTTTTTCCTTGATGATTTGGTCACTTTCTTTTCCTAATGTTTTACTAGTTCAAAATATGCTACTAGCTCCCACATTGGTATGTACTTCCTCTTTCCATGTTTACATGGCGTTCTTTTTTACGGACCTAATTTTGCTTGCTGATTTTATCAATAATACATGATAAATGTTTCATAAAATTAGTTGAATGTGAATGCAAGCTCAATGGTATAATTTCTGTATCATACAACATATGTCTTATTAATAAGTAGATAGGAGGAGGTAAACCTCTAAATGATTTTGTGTCATGTAAATATATAGGAGCATAATAAATATATATTTTCCCTTTAGCTATTCATTTTCACAAATATTGTGATATATTTATATAAACTCGGTTAAAGTTTGACATAATTGGACTCTCCAAAATAGCTGGAAGTGCATTCCTTCATGACCGAGGGATTATAAATGTATAATACATTAAGATATATGGCTGCCACCCGGCTATCAAGCTAATCTTTTCGCCTCTAAAATAGTTTGAAATTAAACCATATCACATGGTGATATGTCAGAACATTATACGAAACATCAATTGTCGTGTGTTAGCCCGTATAAAAGTGACCTATTCAGCTAGTTTTGGTAATTCTTAGCTAGTGAGCATTAAGTTTGTGCTCATTCAGCTCATACACCATTAGATTTATATCGTGATTCATTGTACTATGATTTGCCAGTTGGATTGTAACTAAGATTTTTCGGTTCCAATAGAGAAAAAAAATAGTTGAAACCACTAGATTTGATTTAGTTTTTTTATAAAGGGATTTATTATTTAAAAGGTTTAACCATTACACCTGGTCTCTCTGCATAACGGAGATGCACACATCTGCCAACCAATAATTCGAGAGGCTGCATAACTGATTTGCTTCGTGATTCAGGCAAGTCATGAGTTTCAACATGGATTACAACTGTGAAAAATATTTCCTTGAAGCATTTATCCATGTCTGTCGACTTGGAACGTTACCTCGCTGACGCTTCTGTGGATCTCGATCATGTCATATGCCGCTGGCCCGGAAGAGCCGCATGAGTCCGAAGGTGACGCCCATGGCGGCGAGCCCACCCACCACCACCCTGGCGCACGACTTGGCCACGGGCGCCCGGCCCAGCACGGCCCCGATCCACCCGAACGCGGTCAGCGCCAGCGTTGCCACGGCCACCACCACGGCGACTCTGAGCCTGTACCCGACGATGAACCCGGCCGCTAGCAGCGGCAGCAGGGCGCCCACGGAGAACGCCAGCGCCGAAGCCGCGGCGGCCTGGACGGGGCTCGGCAGGTCCCTCTCCTCCTCGCCGCCGCGCATGCCGTCGCGGTCCATCTGTGCGATCTCAACGTCGCGCTGGGAGCAGACGGAGACGTACTCGCCCATGGCCATGCTGAATGCCCCTGCCAGCAGTCCCGCGAACCCTGAGATCACCATGGCGCGCAGGTCGTGCTTCACCGCGCTCACGCCAAGCATGAGCGACGCCGTGGAGACCAGGCCGTCGTTCGCGCCCAGCACTGCCGCCCGCAGCCAGTTTGCGCGGCCGCCGAAGTCCCCGTCGTCGGAGCCAGTGTCGCACTTTCTCATGGCCGCCGGGTTCTCGGCGTCGGCCAGCTTGGTGCCGTTCACGGCCATGGAAGCTCTGAGATTGCTTTGATGTGGAGTGATGGAGATGGTGGTGTGTGGTGGCAGTAGTGTGGCGGACACACGCTCCGCTGCCGTGCTTTATAGTTGAACTCATGGAGCGTCGAGTGTGGGCATGCCGCTCTTCGTCAACCTTTCCCAAGCTTTCATGCCGCTCTGGCAAGTGCGTACATGCCGCCATGCCATTTGACACCTGATCTCCTTTTATCGTGGGCGCGCGCGTGGCCACCATGAGCACTAACTTTCATGAAGAACTTTACATAATTCATTCCGTAGTGGACAAAAATTCTGGTAAGACGTACGTGTGTACATGTTTACTGGATACGTCCCAATTTTTGTACTCCCTCCGATCCATATTAATAGGTGCTGAAGTGGATGTATTTAGACATGTTTTATTGCTAGATACATCCACTTTCGCACCTATTAATATGGATCGGAGGGAGTGATGAAATGATATTTTAAGTGCCCTGCGCAAAAAAAAAGACAGATCAGTAACAAAAATGAGGTTCGAAAATATAGTTTGCAGAGCAGTGATTTCGTTTTCTTCTTGGCACAGGGCACTATAAATATCTTTTCATCACAAAGAATTCACGAATGTAGTAAAATTGTATATATTGGTTATCACATTTTTCAGAATTTTTTGAATAATTTAAGCTTTTTTTTCAAAATTTTAAATTTAGAAGGAGCATATGATAGCTCGGGAGCCAAAAGGCCTCCTCCACTGCCACTGCATGTTTTGTAAGTTAGTATGTAAATGTTCAATGAAATGGTGATTATATAAGCTCATGAAAACTCTAGAAGAATTTCAGGCCATGTATAGCATGTAGTAAAATTACCGAAATTTTACTCTAAGAAGCCTACAACCTTCAAAACCAAATAGTAAAGAAAAATCAACTCAATGGTCTAGCTAGACAAAATAAAAGCTACAAAATTTAAGATTCGGACGATCCACAATCTCTTGTTTTGCCTAGATATTTATGGAAATAATTTATTTAGTTGCGAAGGATCGACGTGGCTGAATGACATTTATTTGTAGGATCCCGTCAGTAGCGAGCTAGATTTGTTCGTGTGGCCGGCTATATATATATATAGATCCAGTTTGTTTGTCTTTCTATAAAGCTAGCTGACGTACCTGCAATGATGCAACCGATCTCCTTATCAAGATGGAACCGTTTCATTTCAGGCTCTCCAATCTACGAAATCAATTATTAAACACTTATAGAAAATGGAATAGCACCACGTAGCAGACATACAAAAGATGAAAAGAGAAACTGATCAACAAGCATCATAGCTTGTGCCCTAATTCGGAAATGGCATCTAGCTAGGCTAGCCACTTAATCACTATTTCGTCCTTGCTTGTTAGGAACCTAATAAATCACTAATCACGATGATAAAATATCACCAATGACCATATATATATATGCTCCACATTTCGGTTTAGAAAATCGAGAGAATTGACACATGCGTACAATGTATATAGTCTAATTCTATTTTCGCATGCTCGACATCGATGTTCCATTTCATAAGGTGTATTATTCTCTGTAATTATTAGACTTCATTACCTTTGATGTGGTTTATACGGAAAAAAGGACTATCAATATTTATGGAATCGGGGTAACTAGATTCATCATGAAATATGATTTTATATTTTACTCAATTAATATTATAAATATAACATTTTTTTAAAACTTAATCAGAGTAGAAAATTTTAGTTTTAAATAAAAAATCACAATTGGATCAGATAGGGGAGTAACAAAAAAGTAAGAGAGAGAAAACCCCTAAGCGTATCGGTAAAATTTTAGAAAACTCGAGAAGGGCAAGTGCATATATACAAATTGCATCCCTCTCAGTCCTTTTTAATCCAAACCAAAGAAGAAGAAAGAGTAGGTACGAATATATTGCTTTGAGCAGACAAGAAATTTTGTAGGGAAGATGACAAGAGAGCGGGCACGCACACGCAGCATCCCAGCTCTACAAGCAAACAAATTCCTGATCACAAGCTCACAACAAACAAAAGCACGAGATAGATAAATAAACAGGTCAACATATATATTAGGTACACGTGCCTGCAGAGCCATTGCGCTTGGAGATTCAAGGGACGTTCGCAAGGTGCTATAATTCCGACAGAGCCAGCAGGGGAAGAATAATTAATTTGCAGGCAGGTCGACGGAGTGAGTGCTGAATCGGCGGGCACCAAGATCGTCTTGGGCAGCAGAGCCGTGAGTCAGCGAGTAGCATGCACTCCACACGCTTCTAATCTCTTATATGTTATCCTTGTCGATATGAATTAGCTAGCTTTAGAGAGTAGTGGGCTCGCTTTCTTCTTTGCTTTCGTCTCCCTTTCTCCCTTGATGATTTGGTCGCTCCCTTTCCCTAATCTCTTTTCCCGGCCGGCCTCTCTGGTTACTCACGAGGTAATTAAGTTTGTGTCAGCTCGCCCCTTGGCTTCTCCGAGCAGTCGGCCGTACGTCAACTCGCCGATCGGATGCATGCATGATCTCCTACTATACTAGATCACTAATCAATTTATAAACCGGTTAATTTGGCACATGGATTGTTATTCAAAGAAAAACTAGCGACCTTGCTCTCACGTAAGGAACAGGAATATGTCCCAAACGTATGTGATTATACTGTACTACGTATGTGTCTTCTCCCGCGTAGCGGCCTACCGCAGAACACCACAAGGTCGCACTGCTGGAGTTTGGGACTGGTGAAGGAAAAAGATTGGGAGAGGAGATAGGACGAACATAAACCGCCCCTTCCACCCTTCCCCAGGACCATGCTTCTTCATCAAAACCTATTTTATTGGATTATTCAACAAAGGTAATTTTATTCCATCGACCCAAACCACCTTCCTCGCGACATCTGTCGCAACACTTACAATTGATAACGGGGACGGAGATGATCGTGATCTGGGCCAAGTGCCCCCACATCACACCAACGAACCACCATCTAAACACGAGGCCTCACTAGATCACCCAACTAGAGCCAGGAAGCAGGAGCACAAATCAGTAGAACCTCGACGCGCACCGTCCGTGCATGCTCTACAAGCCGCCACTGCCATGTCACGACTATCCATCTTCAGAAGAGGTCAACACATTGACCTTGCCAGGACTATCACCGGTGCAACCATGACGCCATACGACCCGCCGTCATTGACGTGATAGATGCCATGCCGCTCCACCTCTTGACGCCTCTAGCAAACATCTTCTCAAAAGACGGTCCCTTGGGAGGGAGAGCGGCATCGATAGTGTCGTCATCATCCGATCCATGAGACCCCTAGATCTAGGGTTCCCTTCAAAGCAGGCCGAGTGCGGAGACGATGACTAACGGTGACACCTGCAACAAGGTAACGAAGGGCATAGGCGCCGCCATCACCCGCTGCAGCCAAAGTCGGAGCTCGATTTTCACCGGCAGCCACGCCTCCCCAGTATCAAATGAGCTTTGCGCCAGCCCCCAACGATGCCATCGTATGGCCATGGGCCGCGCCAACGACGGATCTGGTCGGGAGCCAGATTTGTGGCCCTCCGAAGAGTAGCACACCGGAAACCGTACACGCCGCTAGGCCATTTCAGTGGATGGCTACTGCCGCAAAATTAGGGATCACCACCCTGACCACCGTGCATGATCTCCCCACAAACACAGCCCCAGCCGCCTCTGGGGGAAACACCACCGCAATCCACCAACACCGGCGACAACGGCTGCAGGAAGAAACCATGATCCGGGACTTTGGCGGTACTAGGGTTGGGGCCCCTTGCGTCGCCCTAGGGGAATGTTTTTTGTCTATGATGAATATATATGTCCTCAATTGAAAGTGTAGCTGTTTAGAGTTACAATTCGTACTCGTAAAAAAGATTTGATTTTTTTTTGTTTCTAGACTGGATCATACACAGGGCTTGAGCAGGACGTGAAGACAAAAGTGCATGGTGTGGCTCATCAAGTCTACCACTATTAGGAAAGTCTCACCAGGTCCAGATCGTTTAGCATCATGGGCTTCCTGGCGGCCACAATCGGCCATGTGTGTGCGAAAGTATCTAGGCTTTCAATTATCATGTGTGACTTGAAGGACACCTGACAACCAGTGGCGGATCTCGAATTTGATCACGTCCTGGGCCAAAAGATAAGCAAAAAAATACTACAAAATTTTCCTATTTCAAAGCATAAAAAAAGTAAAACTGAGTTGCTAATTAGGCCAAAATATGTAACAAAAATGTGATAGATACAAAATATGGTGCCTAATTGGAGAAGTGTTTGATCCGGGCCTTCTATAAATATATAGTTAATATTTGAAGAAGATATACTTTCAATGATTTTTTATGTGAAAATCATTACGGCCTCCCGCTACGAGCTGGGGTAGAGCAAGGGTTCAGCTCGGCTCATCCTTGTCTTGATGTTCTTCTCTTCCTCTTTGATGTGTTTTTTATTTGTTGTGTGTGACTGCAAGCTGGCCATTGGGCTCTGAAATGTTGGATGAATTCCTGTTGAGCTATTAATACGTCCATTTTGCATCACTATTTTATATCATAATTTACTGTTATTTATCAATATATTTTATATTTAGAGATGATACTTATGTTATTTCATCTATTCTGCATGTTTTACAATTATTGGAGAATAATTTGCCAGGACAAAAAATCTGCTGGAAAAAACACCGTCGAGATACCATATTTCTGAAGATTAGAACAAGAAAAAAGGAACATCGGAGAGTTCCTATTTTGCCAGATGACGGAGCTAGCCACGAGGGGAGCTACAGGGGGGCCACCATGGGCCCACATCATGTGATGGTGTTCCCCCCTTGGCTGCGCCGCCAGGTAGTGTGGCCCCCTGGTCCACCTCTGGCAGCCCCCTTTCATGTACTTCATCCCAAGCGAAGCCTAAGACATGGAGAATCGTCGAGGAAATATTCCGCCGTCTCCACGGGGCGGAAAACAACAGAGAGAGAAAAGCTCTCCGGTAGAGAGAAATCTGCCGGGGAAATTCCTTCCCGGAGAGGGGAAATCATCGCCATCGTCACCGTCATCGCACTGGGCATCATCAGATCATCATCGTCATCGTCATCTCCACAAGGACTATCATCCTCACCATCCACCTCCGTCCCTCTGTAATAATTAGGGTTCTATATCGTTGTTCTTCACTAGATCTCTCTCCCGGTGTGAATTACTTGTTTGTAGTTGATGCTAACGAGATTTATCGATGTTTGCACTTTATGACCAGATTATTATTCATCATTATATCACCTCTGATCATGATCCATATAATGTCTTGTGAGTAGTTCGTTTAGTTCTTGAGGACATGAGAGAAGTAAGATGTTAGTAGTGGAATTATGTTGAAGTAATATTTACTAGTTTGATATTTAAGTTGTGGTGCTATTCTTTTAGCGGTGTCATGTGAATGTCAACTACATGACACTTCACCTTTATGGACCTAAAGGGATGCATTGTGTATTTGTCTACTGATTGTGGGGTTGCCTGAGTGACAGAAATCTAAACCCCCGTTAGGAAACCGATGCACGAGGGAGTGTACGATCCCAGAGTTTAAGGCTACGGTTAGATTTATCTTAGTTATTTTATTGTAGTTGCGGATGCTTGCAAGGGGTATAATCACAAGTATGTATTAGTCCAAATAGGGCAGTGCATTACCATAGGTTCACCAACACAACACTTATCAAAATAATA